>OY757908.1:38157675-38433177 GCA_963585895.1 Sepioteuthis lessoniana | reverse complement strand
GAAGAGGAATAGAAGATTTCTTTAGAAATCTCCCCTTAATTTGTGGAGTTCGGCCTCAATTTCTCAAACTCTAAAACTATCTCAATAGGGCTGTTTGGTTTCTGAGTAAATGGTATAATTATTAGAATTAATATTATGGTCACTATCTTCAAGTCTATGATTATAGATATCATTACTACTATTGTTGATGGTGGTGGTCCTGCTATTATTGATATTGCTGTGATTATTAAGGAAAACGTGGCAATGAACACTATTACTTATATTAAAATTATTTTATTTAGTTTGAAAAATCGGGTATGGCGGAGCATATATTGAAGGTAAAGGGAAACCATCTGCCCTTATGGGATAAAGTTGAAATAATTGATAGGGCTGAACAGTGGAGGATTAGACGCCTTAAGGAATCAGCACATATGTTGGACTACAATGACCAGCTGAGTAGACCAAGTACAGAGTTGAATACAATATGGGAACTGATAATTAAGAACATCAAGTTCATAAGTCCCAAAAAGTCACTCTGAATTGTCCAGCAGGCGTAACGGTTATAGGTGTTGGTTTCCTTAGCTTCTAAGGAGACAATCATCTGGAGGTTGCAGGTTCAATCCTGACCACAGGCGAGTAACAATACAGGAATACTTAACTCTTGTTCTCGGTTATGGCTAACGGAATCAGAACGTAGATTCAATAAAGGACTTTGTTCGATTCAATAAAGGACGTAGTTCGAAGTTCCGTCAAGGTTATCGAGTTCGACAAACACCAGAAGAGGACCGGAGGACATATCGGCCGAAACGTTGTGAAAATAAAGATGAAGACAATAGTCCGAAAACTCTTAATGATAAAAATCAACAAGCTTCGTCTCAGAAATTTAGACAACTATGGAACATATGTGGTTTCAATGGTAATTTATATTGTTGTTTGGTATGTGACTCCATTCTGGGTTTTTCTATTCTTACCCCACGTTATTTTTCTGGTTTAACTTCTTGGATATGAAAGCAAAGAATGCAAGGAATTATATGAAAGAAAACATGGACAGAAGATAGGAGACTAATATATCTTTTATATTTTGCCTTTATTTCTGAGTTCAAAAACCATTCAGTGGGTGTGGAAATTCTTCCAGAATACAAATGAAATGGTTGCGTCTCCCAGTCAAGGTGTTAAAATGTGTTAGTCGTTAAGTCCGTTATATCGTATCTTAATTGTAATTCTGACGAGTCCATTATTTGGCGTTTTTAGTCTGGAGTCGTTGGTAGTCTAGAGTCGTTGGTAGTCTAGAGTCGTTGGTAAAAGAGGCGGCTGCTACTTGTGGAAAGGTGAGCCAACGCGTCGTCTAAAGGCGGACATATGGCGCCTTCCACAAGTAGTGAGAAAGATTTAGGTGTTGTCACTTTGCTGGTCACAGATGAAAGAGCGCGATTCTTTCTTTTGTCGGGGCGGTTCCTTTTCTTTGCGCATGCGTCGCCCCTCTTCCTGTCAGGGGCT
Organism: Sepioteuthis lessoniana; assembly: GCA_963585895.1. Classification (NCBI taxonomy): domain Eukaryota; kingdom Metazoa; phylum Mollusca; class Cephalopoda; order Myopsida; family Loliginidae; genus Sepioteuthis; species Sepioteuthis lessoniana. The sequence continues at coordinate 38,431,701 of OY757908.1, read as the reverse complement.
TCTGGGAGTTTTTGCATATTTCAGTAATTGTTTTTAAAATTTAATTTAATTTTTTTTTTCTGTTCTCAACAAACCCGCTTTTTTCTAGGGCCTCATTATAGATCCAATAATTTTCATCGAAAATTTGTTTGTCTGAAGATAATCTATTAATTCTTATATCAATCGCATTCAATATATATTTGATTATTGATATGGGATGGTTGGATTTAACATTTATGTAATTAGGTTTTTGGATATTTTTGCTAAATAGTTTAACAGTATTTTTAGATAAGCTAAAAGAAGTAAAGTCAAGGAAATTAGATATTTTAAATTTAGATGATATTTTAATTTAGAATCCTAGTAACTTGAAGGATCTTATTATTTTCTTATGTATTCACGAAGTTTTTGAGCCATTACAATCTGGGATGAAGATAAGGCTATCATCCTAATATAAACCTACTTGCTTGAAATCTTTAATATTACCTAGAGTGTCTAATATATAAATACTTATCAATCAGTTATTTGTGCAGAATCGTAATCGTTACGAATACCTGGACAAGATTAGAATTAAGGCAAAGGAAAAGAAAACGGGACATGAGGCTTTTAAACAAAACAGTGTATTAACAAGACATTCCAACATTTACAATAAACGTTGTGTTAATTATAATGTAAAGTGCAACTGAATTATCAATAATAGCATATTTGTAGCATTATAAGAATTATCAATAAGTAATGTGTAGGCTTGTTACTTATACTTGTGATGATTCATATATATATATGTATATATATATTTAAAAATTTCATATAAAACATATTTGTTTTCTTTTGTAAAATCCAGATCTTTTTTGTCAAAGTCAGATCATTAATTTACTTAAATGAGCCATCTTTTGAACAGGTTGTATGTGCGCTACACATCAGTAGTAACCATCACACCCAATCAGGCATTCACCTATCTGTACAATATTTGACAACTCATCAACATGATCCCGAATTTTTGTTCTGTTATGAAGAGATTTATAAATGTCAACTAGTAAATTCGCACCTTATGGACACCTATACTTTAATTCACCCTGTAAAAATTCATTTATTCCTGTTACATATCGACCTTTGACAGTCAATTATTGAGGATTTCGAATACATGACGTTCCAGCAGTGTAAACAAAAGAGCAGAGGACACAGATCACGTGAGTTGAGAGTCGGAAGAAAAACCTGAAGGAATGCATAGGCATTTTCTTCATTAAAAATCTGTCACCATGGATAAGAATTAAAATTTTAGGCATTTTATTTTAATTTTACTTTTTCGTTATTTTCTTCTCTTTTGTTAATCTATATCTTATTACTAAATAATCTTCTTTTTTTTTTTACTTTTAAAGACATCTCAGAACCTATTATAAAATTGGACATTTTAGAATTCAGGATTTTTTAAATATTTCATTTAAAACGTAATTGATTTCTTTTGTAAAATCCAGATCTTTTTTGTCAGAGACAGGACATTAATTTATTTAAATGAGCCATATGTTTTGAACTGGTTGCATTCGAGCAACACATCACTCGTAAACATCACACTCAATCAGGCATTCAGCTATGTGTACAATATTTGGAAACTCGTCTACATGATCCAGAATGTTTTTTCTCCTGTTATGAAAAGTTTTATAAATGCCTGCTGATAAATTCACACAATGTGGACACCTATGCTTTTATTCATCTTGTAAAAAAATTCATTTACTCCCGTTAAATATTAACTGTTGACAGCTAGTTATTGTGGATTCTATAAATAGGATATTGCAGCGGTGTAAACAAGAGAACAACGAAAGTAGATTTCATGATGGAAAATGAAATGGTAAAGTAATAACCATGTCTGGTTTTCAATATTGCAAACAGCAGAATAACTTCTTTCATTAATGACTGACGTAATGGCATCATCTATAGATTAAAAGCAACATTTGTTAAGATTAGTTAAAATTCTGTGTATAATTAACGTTTAAATAGAATTGCATATGTTACTGCCAAAATATTATACACCAACAGGAGTCAACATAAACCACTATGAGAAGCCATGCTATAAAGAGTTAACTTTATTTGTTTTCACAAAAAAATATGAAAGAATATTTTTGGAACATCCTCGTACATGTACGTTTGATTTTTAAATAAGAATTCCTTGAAAAGGACAAGCAACAAACAGAACATTATTATGGTTTCCTGAATTTGCATAAAAATTTTCTCAGTGATCAACTAATTTTACAAGATCAGAGTTATTCTTTGGTGTGTATGCGTTCACAAGTTTTTTTTTATAAACCTATCAGAATTCTAATTCACACACTTCACAATATGATTTCTCAACTGCTTATGTTAAACAGTCTGAATAAGAACTCTTAAACATTGATCCATACACTTCTCAGCAATATGATTACTCTTCATTGCATATTCACATTTAAAGGTGAACCTTCGGAAAAATTTTAATAACACTTTGCTATCTTAATGTTTGTCTCCAACGTGTGTTTGCATATGCTTTTTTAAATGAGTCATCTGCGAAAATCTAAATTCACACTTATCACAAGAATATGATTTCACTCCAGTGTGTATTCGCATATGACTTGTCAAATGGGATTTCTGTGAAAAAGCTGATCCGCATACTACACAAGAATATGGTTTCTCTCCAGTATGTATCCGCATGTGTTCTTTCAAATGAGTACTACATATAAATGCTGATCCACACACTTCACAGGCGTAGGGTTTCTCTCCAGTGTGTGACTGCATGTGTGCTTTCAAACATGAAGTCCTGGAAAATGCTGATCCACACACTTCACAAGAATATGGTTTCTCTTTTGTGTGTGTTCGTGTGTGGTCTATTAAATTAGAACTTGTTAAAAATGTTGATCCACATAAATTACAAGAATAAGGTTTCTCACCAGTGTGTGTTCGCATATGCTTTTTTAATGCCGAGCCTTCTGAAAATGAAGAACTACACACTTCGCAATTATAGGGTTTCTCGCCAGTGTGTATTCGCATGTGTGTTTTCAAACATGAACTCCATGAAAATGCAGAACCACACACTTCACATGTATAGGGTTTTTCTCCGGTATGTGTTCGCATGTGTTCTTTTAAGTTGCAATTCTGAGAAAATGATGACCCACACACATCACAAGAGAAGGGTTTTTCCCCAGTGTGTGTTCGAACATGTCTTATCAGCTGAGAATTCTTCGAAAATGCTGCTCCACATATCATGCATGAATGAGGTTTCTCTCTTGTGTGTTTTTTCATGTGTACTTTTAACTTATCACTCTTTGAAAACGCTGATCCACACACTTCACAAGAATATGGCTTCTCTACAAAGTGTGCTTCCATGCCCTTTAAACGAAAACCCTCCGAAAATGCCGATCATGCACTTCACAATAGTAGGCTTTTTCGTTTGAATTTTCGTTTTTTTGCTTGAATATATTGTCAAAGTTACAACACTTCAAGGAACATGGTTTCTTACTAATGTGTATTTACACTTTCATGTTTCAATGAAAACTTAAAAAATATATCAACATTTTCCCAGAAATATTTTAAATGTGTCTCTGAGATTATTGTTATAGAAAATACTGATATTTGTTCAGCACATTTTACAACAATCTATTTTTTCCTTATTTGTATATTTAATATTAACTTGATTCATTTTTAAACAGAATTTGTCTGGTCATTGGATGGGTGGGCTTGACCTCCAACTGGGTGTTATCTGTGAATAAAAAAGTATTATATAAATACTACACCTATGTTTAAATTGAAATGATAAAAGTTATAAATCAACTTGATTTTAAATCAATGAACTGAATCATATCTCATCTGTCATTCAATAGAACTGACACATTTCTCTTTTTCCCACAAATTCTAAATCATATGTGATAATTAAAATGCTTGGTATTCTTATTTTTACGTAACTTCTATTAGCAATGAAAGTGACTATTATAGATAAAACTATAAATAAAATTGTTTATACATTGAACCAACACGACTAATTATGTTAAACATTTTAACATCTTAAAAACTAAATAATGAAACAAGATAAATTTTTCATCTTTAAATTTTACCTTTAACAAAATTAGATTCCTTAGAAAGGTATTTATACTTTTTATTTATATACAAAAAATGTAATTTCTTTCGAAGTATTCATAATTCTTTTGATTCAAGTATTTCTATGGCCCTGGCAAAAAGTGGTGTCCAATGTATGACACTAAACTGTACCTGGCCGTGTGGTTCCAGTTCTGGAGCTCAGAGGATATGGAATACCCTTTTTATTGCCATTACTACCATGTCCATTCTGATCCAGAGTGGTAATAATACCTTTTAGAGTCTCATCTATGGGTCAAGTAGATCTGTATTCAAATTATTTATACAAGATAGAAATACTTGATACCACGTCCTTTTGTGCAAACAAATTATCATTATTATTTACAGGAATAGTTATTTGAAACCATATAATTAAGTATAAATTGGTAGTATTAGAAGAGAATGAGACACGAAATTCAAAGAGACTTGTTTCTTTTCAATACACAAGTCATATACTTTTGACTGCAGTCAATATAGCACTTCCACAAAAAAAGAGCTTGCTTTCATTTTCTTCTCCCCGACAAAGTCATATGAAACTAAATAACGTAACCAGAATTGGTCCATGTGCAACAATTTCAAAGACACGGAAACTTAAAAATACTGATGTGTCATGTCATGTCAACTCTACAATAACAATTACGTCAAAAGCCCTTACATTTACAGTCGATAAAAAATCTAAGGGTCCACAGATGCCACCTGTATGGGTCAAATCCAAAGTTGATATTTGACCGACATCACTATATATTAAGACTAAATATCTAAGGAATAAAAACTATCTATTACTTAGAAGTATTTGGGTCTCATTAATTTTATAAAAATGTAAAATGTAAATCCAAAAAATAAATTCTTACTTTTAGACTGCCCTCATACATTCGGATAAATATCTGACCCAAGTTCAATTCCAGGACGAACCTGTTTGCATTTCACTTTGAGCTAATGCCCTTAAGAAAGAGATGAATATATCTCTATTATTCTTACCAATAGTACAATAATAAAGCAGACTTGGTTCTTTAGCCTTGGCATAGCAACCAGTCTAGCAGGCAAAAAATCTGAATTCAAGCGAGCTTAAAATCACTTTATTGTGGAATGATGTATCAATGTTAGTGAGGATTTCATAATTCAAATAAAAGGACCTTTCATCTATTTCAAAATATTCAGTTTAGTCAACAAAGTTAAATGGTTCCAAGTATTGCTATGTATCACTAACAATTCAATTAAATATCAATCATTTGTTTACACACTGTGAAACGTAAAAACAGTTCTATTTCAAACAATTCAGTTAAACATAAGTATGCAGTTTAAAAGTCAAAACAGTTCTATTTCAAACAATTCAGTTCAGCATAAGCACACAGTTTAGTTCTATTTGACCCACAGATAGGACCTTATCTGGGGCTACCACTTCGGGCCAGAGTAGATTTTTAGTGTCATATCCAAGACACGCGTTGGGGTAGATTTACCCCGCTCCAGAGAATCAGTTGGTGTATTCTACAGCCCCAGCCGACTGGGCCACCCATATATAGAACGTTATTAGCTGCTCCCTATATTAGCTGTGGACCTTGGAGCAATGGCTGTGAAGGGATACTCTATATTTCCCAAAGCTCCAAAGCAGGACTCTTTTTGGTGGGTGCGAGTAAGTCATATCCCCTCTGCAGAGATACAGTCGGCCTATTCTACAGCCCTAGCCGACTCGCTAGACACGAGTCAGAGGCATTTTATAAAATAATTACAAGGCGAATCGGACCTACCACTCGTAAGTCCCCCAAGAATAAGTTGATATTTTCAATGAGAACTGATCGGGGTGCATCTTACAAAGCATTTACCACCCCCATCAGTAAATATTTGATATTTAATTGATAGTAAACAAATTTTAAAACCACTATAAAGTCCCCGTAATTCACTTTTCGCCTAGTTATGTTAAAATGAAGAAGATAAATTGAAAGGTAAACAAATAATAAAAATAATCCATTTAAACTATTCGCAATAGTTAAGACAACGATTAAAGTTGTTCAATGAATGAACAAAACGATCATCGTCAAAATAGATTTCACAGTTTGTTTTTTACTAAAATAAGAAAAATATGATAGAAATAAAAAATAAAAAAAATAAAAGGTTCCCAAAACTTACAAGATCGATCGTCCAAAGCATAAACTTTAGGGATTTCTGTATTTGAATGATGATCTAGATTTTCTGCGATAATAAATTCAATGCTTAAAACTTAGTTTGCCAAGCGCTTTCTCGCCTCAACCTCTAAAGAGCGCTGTCAAAAAGTTGTGTATTAAAACGAGTTATAATACATAACGAGTTTAAGTTTACCCATACGGTAAAGGATAGCGGCATTTGATTTTGCAATGGCATCACATATTTGTATGTGTGTGTGTGTGTGTGTGTGTGCGTGCGTGCGTGTGTTTGGAAACATACACGTATGTAAGAACGGAATAAATAATTCTTAAAGAATATATAAATCTCTTCGTGGATCTCTTCATTTTGAAATATTCACCAGAATATATATATATATATATATATATATATATATATATATATATATATATACATACAGGGTGCATACGATAAGTTTCCAGATTTTTTTCGTATGGGCATTTAGAATTGTCGTAGACTCTAGAAAATTCAGTATGTTATTGCTATGCATCTTATGAGATGACTGACCAATTTCTATGATTTCAGCTTCAAATGAACAGCTACAGCAGCAATTGGAATACACCCTACTAAAGCCTGATTGTCACAGCTGGTGACTTTCAAAAATGCGATCTGACACTTTAGAAGAACGATATGCAATAAAATTTTGTTTTAAACTCGGAAAAAATACCACAGAAACATATAGAATACTTCAGACTGCTTTTGGACCACCTTGCATGAATCAAGCATCAGTTTTTGAGTGGCATAAGAGATTCAAGGAAAGCAGGGAGTCTATGAGGGATGATGAGAGGTGTGGGAAGAATAAGGAAGTCAATACACCAGAGTTGATTGGCCAAACAGTTAGGGTTAGGGTTACTATGTTGAGGTTTTAAGGGAGTTCAGGAAGAGATTCCTAGGGAAGAGGCCAGCACTCTTCAAATCAGGCCAGTGGCATTTCCACCAGGACAATGCACCAGTCCACAACTCCATCCTTGTCACAGACTATTTGACCAAGATGGGTATCAAGACAGTTCCTCACTGTCCCTATAGTCCAGACCTTGCTCCCTGTGACTTTTGGTTATTCCCTAAGCTTAGAGGCTGTCGTTATGAGACAATTGAGATGAAAGAGGCTGTGACGAAGGTCACTGACACGCTCACACAAGAGGACTTCCATGGGGCTTTCCAGAAGTTGTTGGGACGGTATTACTTCGAAGGGGACTAGAGTCTCATGTGTGTACTATCAATAAAAGTGCCCATACGAAAAAAGTCGTATGCCCTTTATATATATATATTCTGCCTATTGTCCAAATCGGTAGAGTGTTCGCCAATGGCCCGGGAGACCTGAGTTCAATCCCAGGTCGCGTCAAAAGCAAAAACTTTAAAAAATGGTACTTCATACCTCCTTGCTTAACACTCAGCAATATAAAGTACATATCGAGGGTAAAGTGGACCAATCCAGAGAAAGGGGTAGCCCCCTCTCCTACAACTCGGTGTCATAGCAATTGAAAAGGGAGCTTTACGGTCGCCAACTTTATTTTTACTTATATATATATTTATAAGTAACGTTGGCGACCGTACTCGTGGGCGACCCGGCTCCAACAAACAGAGAAAGGTGTAGCCCCACCCCTTACAACTAGGTGTTGTAGCTAATGAAAAAGGGAACCTTCAGGTCGCCCTCGACTACAGTCTTTGCTACTACTTTGCTAATATATATAATTGAAAAAACTCAACAAACCTTCATTTGGCTATTATGAATTTATTTCTGCTGGGAAATCTATAAAAGAAACCAACGTCTTCAGATAACCAAAACACAATGGAGGGAATCTTAAAAAATATAGTTTTTCAATTGATTCTTATTAGCTTTTTATAAAAACAAAACAAAAAAAAACAACAACAAAAAACAAAGAAAACGGTGGTTGACAAAAAGACATGCAGGAGAAGTTGGTACCAAAACTGGATGTAATATCATCGTCTAGTGTCATGTATCCTTATGCATTAAAAAATGTTTAAACAGCTCACAAAACCTTCAGCAACTAAAATCTTGTCAATAAATTAACCTATTTAAATTGAAGAAAAAAATCCTCTATTTATTTTAGGAAAACTTGACGATAAACACTAATATTTATATCAAACTTATCTTGTTCGGCTAAGAAAAAAATTGTTGGTTTTATTTGATTTTCATTTAAGATTAAAATTTAGTCTGTATTTGATTTCTTAATATTTTTATATAATTTTTTTCTGAATACTACCATTCTAATTACCGTTAAAAGCATTTATATTATTTTAAGATACATTTATTATTGATAATAATATTAATAATAATAATAAAGTAAATATAGGTACAGTAATTGTTATTATTATGATAGTTGTTGTTGCTGTTATTAATCATTATTATTACTACTATAACTACGACTACCGCTATTACATTACCATTAATATCAATAATAATACAGATACTGTTAATTTCATCCTACTGTTGTTATCACAAACAATTTTTCTATTATAAACCGTTTTCATATGAGTTTAAATTTATTTTATGGGGGCATTTAAATATTAATTCATTATGTTTATTTAATTGTTGGCCAGTCAATTTATATCTAATGATGCTTATATTTTTTCTCTAGGCAAAGGTTACCTCTACTATTGAAACTTTCAGAAATAGAAGATTTCTTAATAAATCACTCCTTTATTTGTAGAGTTAGGCCTCTATCACTGAAGCTCTAAAACCACCTCGATAGGACTGTTTGTTTTTTGAATAAATGATAGAAAAACCAGTGTATATAATTGTAGAAACTCTGTTCCCAATTCCAGCGGAGGTTCCAATATAAACCCTGTCCTCCTCATTATTTTCCATGGGGAAAATATTTGCTTGGTAGATAACTTTCACGGAATTACACATTCCCCCGTGCAACAATCTTCTTTATTTCTACAATTACAAAATATTTTATTTGTTTGCTGATTATCTATAATCGATTTGTCTATTAAATTCGTGTTATGATAGATATAATATATTCTAGATATATCATTCATTTAAGAGTAACTAATTTTTAGTGTGTTCCAATTAAAGATTTTCTTCAATGGGTTGTCCTTGTTTAAACATTCACCTATTAACTTAAGGAATTACTTGCTTATATTAATAGTAGAAACTTTACAGAAAGTAGGATTTGTAGGGGTACGAGAGGATTTGGTCGGTTATTTATTTAGTTTAATTTGTTTGGTTGATAGTATTTGGTTTTGGGTTTGGATATCTGACTCCATTGTTTTTCTACTCTACCATCATCTTAATTCATTGGGTGTCTTCTTGTCTGTAGAAGGCTGCAAAGAAATTCCTGACAGAAGAAAGACTCTGACTCCATTGTTTTTCTACTCTACCATCATCTTAATTCATTGGGTGTCTTCTCGTCTGTAGAAGGCTGCAAAGAAATTCCTGACAGAAGAAAGAAAATAGAACAAAAATATCCTTTAAATCAACTTTATTTCTGGGTCCAACAACCATTTTGCGGGTAAGGAAAATTCTTCCTGAATCCAATGTAAATGGTTGCGTATCCCAGACAAGGTGTTAAAATATACCAGTCGTCTTCGGTGGTTGATAAGTCCAAATTGGTGCTTCTTATAATCCTTGTTTCAGTGTGTCAGCTCACTAGCAGCAAACACAACCCGCATATGAAGTTCCTGAACTTGGGAAAAAGGCATGCTACCCCGAGGTAGCTGCCAAAGGGAAAAATGTCCTCTTTTGTGCTGGGACGGTCCTTTTTCCGAGCATGCGTCACCCCCACTTCCTGTTAGGGGCTTCTAGGAATTTCCACACTTTTTGAATGTATTTTATTTTTCTAATCACTACAGATTACTTTTCTTTTCCTATGCTTAATTTCTTATCATTATAATTAATACAGTGTAACCCGGATATAAGAGAGATTTTTTTATCTGGTCCCAAATTAGAGCCTGTGTTACCTAAACAAAATAGACCAAACCCAGATATGATACTTATTCTCCGGTCCCGACAACTCTCTTATATCCGGGTTACACTGTATTATAGTCACTATCTTTGCTATCATTAATACTATTGTCATTGGTGGTGGTGCTGTTGCTATTGTTGATGTTACTATAATCAGTAACTGCATTGTTTTTAAGTTGTTCCTGGAATTCTAGCTTTTGTTGGAATTCACTTTTTTCTAGGGCCTCATTATACATCCAATAATTTTTATCGAAAATTTTTTGTCAGAAGATAATCTATTTATCCCTGTGTTAACTGTTTTCGGTATATGCTTGCTTGTTGATATAGGGTAGTTAGAGTTGACATTAACGTAAGTAGATGTTAGGTTATTTTTGCTAAGTGGTTTAACAGCATTGTTAGATAAATGAAAGTTAATGTCTACAAAATAATCTATTTTAAGATAGATGATAGTTTAATTTAAAATCCTAATAATTTGAAGGCTCTTATATTTTCTTAAGTATTTTTGAAGTTTTGCGCCATTACTATCTGGGATTAAGATGAGGCTCTCATACACCCCACAAGGCACTATGTGGCCACCTGCATCCCATCACGAAAACTATCCAAGTTAGACGAACCAGACATGCAGGACACTGCTGGAGAAGCAGGAACAAGCTCATAAGTGATTTACTCCGATGGACCCTTACATATAGCCAAGCAAAAGCAGGACAAACAGCTCGAACATACATTCAGCAGTTATGTGAGGATATGGAATGTAGCCCTAAAGACCTGCCAGAGGCGATGAACGAGAGGGAGAAGTGGCGAGAGAGGGTCAGGGATATCCATACTAACGGCACGACATGATGATCCTACCTAGAGGGTCTAAAATATAAATACATATTAAGTCAGCTACTGGTGCAAAATCATAAGGACCCACGGGAATGTCAAATTTATCTGCGGAAATTTTTAATCCAAGTACATTTTTTACAAATTAAAATAATTTTTATTTGCTCTTTGGTAATGTCTACAAAGTTCTTAGCATGGTTTAAACTTTTTAATAACAAGTCTTTAAAAAATAGAGGAGTAGAATTCAATAATATCAAATCGAATAAATGTAGTTCTACTTTTACACTTAATATTTTTACATCATTCATTGCATCAAATGAGTTTTTCCAAACGTTCTACCTAAAGTCTTTTTTATGTTAAAGATGTTTTGAGCAATTTTTTTGAAACTAGGCTTAGTTCAGTCTTTGATGGATTTATTAATCTAGACTGTTGTTCATCACGGAAATTGGGTTTATATATATAAGTAATAAAATATAAGTACTTTTTTTTCATTAATTTACCTATTCTGTCATTAATGTGCAGCTTACTAGCAAATTAAGCTATGTCCTTATTAATTTGTGAAAGATTATCCCTGTTGTCTAGTTTGTAAGTATCAATAATCTTATTTTGTAGAATTCTATGATAATTGGAAGGGCTAATCTTATATTTTTTCTTGATTTGTCAGTTCTAACCAAAATCTCTTGATTTTTTTAATTTTACACAGAAAATTATTAAATTGGTTTCAAAATTTGATTTTTCTAATTGATCTAAACAAATTATCCTTGAAAGGGTCCAGGAGTGTTGTTAGGTGGGGGTCTTCTGGGATTTCATTACACCACAAGGACACCCCCATTTTTGAAATTAGGTTTGTTACAAATCTATAGGAGGTACAGTGGTGTAAGTGTTATAATTAGAAATAGATACAGCAATCCTTGTGCAAATCCTCATTGGGTGCCCCTTTCATATGGCCTTGTGCCACATCTAAGCAAAAAGCTTAGTAAATTTCCATAATGATTGATTCACTTGTATTTGCAAAAAGTCCTTCAAAAAGATCAACCACAGAAACAGTGAGACCTTTCTTTTGCAATTCTCTCAATTTTTCTGCAAAAATGTCAATATGAGCCTTGTATGCATGTATCTATGTACCCATTTAGTTTCCACTAACCTAACACAAGGTAAACCTTTCCATTGTTAGTTTGCACCAGTGCCATTAATGGGATTAGGCTCTTTTGGGAACATCGTTCTTCCTCAGGGAGGATATCAGCCACCCATTTTCTAATCATGTCTGTAGTTCACATTGGTACTTGCATTTGGCCAGCTCAAAAACAGAGTACTCGAGTACCCAATTTTTTTAGAAACTTCAGTGGGTGTCCATGATGTTCTTCATATCTTGGTATGTTGGTTGAATTCCACATGAAAGTTTGAAAATCAAAATAATTTTATGTTAAAATAAGAAAAATCAATAATCCTGGGTATATAAAGATATTAAAAAACATCAAAATCCACACAGCATCTGTTTAAATGATGGCTTCTCAAACCTTTTACATGATGCGCACCTAATAAACAAAGTTAATCTCTTTTCAACCCCAAACAAATTAATTCAATACTGAATTACAAAACAAGACTAAAACAATTGTTTAAAACAATTTACATGAGAAAACAAACAGCAAATTATAAATGCAAATACACCTTTAATTCTTCAACTATTTTTTAATAAAATAATTGATTTAGTAGGCACTGAGGAGATCAGTTGCAGGTGAGGGAGTTTGATCCACAAATCACCACATTCTATGTATAGTGAATCATATAATAACTCCCCTACTAAGAACTACTAGGCAATACCAAAACAAGTGAAGATGTGAATCTCTTTGGTCAGATCTGGACATTTTGTTAATAATAATTTTATTTTCTTCATCAAAAATCTGTCACCATGGATAAGAATTAAAATTTTAGGCATTTTATTTTAATTTGTCATTATTTTCCTCTCTTTTGTAAATCTATATATCATTACCAAATAATCTTTTTTTTTTCCTTTAAAAACATCTCAGATCCTATTATATGATTGGACATTTTAGGCTTAAGGATTTTTAAAAAATTTCATTTAAAACATAATCGTTTTCTTTTGTAAAATCCAGATCTTTTTTGTAAGTGACAGAACATTCATTTACTTAAATGAGCTATCTTTTGAACAGTTTTTATGTGCGTTACACATCACTAGTAACCATCACACCCAATCAGGCATTCACCTAGCAGTACAATATTTGACCACTCATCTACATGATCCAGAATTTCTGTTCTGTTATGAAGAGATTTATAAATGCCAATTAGTAAATTCGCACACAGTGGACACCTATACTTTAATTCACCCTGTTAAAAATTCTTTAATTCCTGTGATATATCAACCCTTGACAGCCAGTTATTGAGGATTTCAAATACATGATGTTCTAGCAGTGTAAACAAGAGAGCAGAGGATACAGATCATGTGCGATGAGAAGCAGAAGAAATGCATAGCCATTATGAATATAATATATACACAGATAACCGCAGACAAGTGGTTAGAACAGAATGGTCAGTCAAATTTGGAAAGCAATCAGTGAATGCCCAAATGGGGGAGCAGTTGAGAATCTCATCAAAATCAAGGATGTAAGGCTCCAATTATAGACTCACAAAGTGGTTAAGAAGATACAAGGTCAATTATAGCAGTTCTCCCTCAGACTTAATCTATGTCTCTCTTTCACACTTACAGCCAATTTCCACGCATTTGAGTAAAAAACAAGAGAGTTATATCTTTATAAAGAAATGTGTTATGGTATTTTTATTTATTGGAGCACAACATTCCCGGGGGTCTATATGGACCATTTTGAGAATCTCTGCTATTGGCTATGAAATTGAAAAAAATTCCAACAACAAACAGTTTCTCTATAGGCATGTCTCAAAATCAATCAGAAATTATTATCATTAATTTTTCTGATAAGACAAAATACTCGAGCAAAGAAAACTGATTTCATGATGGAAAATGAAATGGTAATGTAATAATCTTGTCTGGCTTTCAATATTGCTAACAGCAGAGTATTTTTTCATTAATGATTGACGTAATGGAATTATCTATAAATTAAAAGCAACATCCCTACAGATTTGTTAAAATTCTGTGTATCATTTAAGTTTACATAGAATTGAATAAGTTACAGCCAAAATATTATACACCAACAGGAGTCAACATAAACCACTTTAAGAAGCCCTGATATAAAGAGTTAAGTTTATTTTCAGAAAAAAATTTGCCAGTGTTTGCATATATACATTCTCAATGATGATCAACTAATTTCACAAGAGCTGAGTTACTCTTTGGTGTTTATGTGTTCACAATTTGTTTTATAAACCTGCCAGAAATTGAAACATTTCACAAACTGATGGTGTTGAACAACTTGAATAAGAACACTTAAATTTTGATACACACTGCAAAATTAATCTTTGTCTCCGGTGTGTGTTTGCATATGTTTTTTTAAACTAGTCATCTGCGAAAATCTTAATTCACACTTATCACAAGAATATGGTTTCTCTCCAGTGTGTGTTCGCATGTGACTTGTCAAATGGGATATCTGTGAAAATACTGATCCACACACTTCACAACAAAAGGGCTTCTCTCCAGTATGTACCCGCATGTGTTGTTTCAAATTAGGTCGCCATGAAAATGCTGATCCACACACCTCACAGGCGTAGGGTTTCTCTCCGGTATGTGTCTGCATGTGTTCTTTCAAATACGAATTCTGTGAAAATGCTGATCCACAAAGTTCACAAGAATACGGTTTCTCTTTGGTGTGAGTCCGTGTATGGTTTATTAAATGAGAACTAGTCGAAAATGCTGATCCACATAAATTACAAGAATAAGGTTTCTCACCAGTGTGTGTTCGCATGTGCTTTTTTAATGCTGAGCCTTCTGAAAATGAGGAACTGCATACTTCACAAGAATAGGGTTTCTCTCCTGTGTGTATTCGCATGTGTGTTTTCAAACATGAACTCCAAGAAAATGCAGAACCACACACCTCACATGAATAGGGTTTTTCTCCAGTGTGTGTTCTCATGTGTTCTTTTAACTTGAAACTCTGTGAAAATACTGACCCACACACGTCACAAGAGTAGGGTTTCTCCCCAGTGTGTGTTCGAACATGTCTTTTCAACTTTGAATTCTGTGAAAATGCTGACCCACACACATCACAGGTGTAGGGCTTCTCTCCAGTGTGTGTTCGAACATGTATCACTAACTTGGAATGATGGAGAAAGGCTGATCCACATATTTTGCATAAAAAAGGTTTCTCTCTAGTGTGTGTTCGCATGTGTACTTTTAAGTAATCATTCTGTGAAAATGCTGATCCACATACTTTACAAGAATATGGCTTCTCTACAATGTGTGCTGCCATGTCCTTTAAAATAAAAATTCCGATCACACACTTTATAACAGTGGGTTTATTTTTTTCTAGTGTGTTTGAAAAAATGATTAATGTTAGAACACTTAGAGAAACATGGTTTTTTACCAATCTATATTTACATATTCATATTTCAATGAAAACTTAAAAATTATATCAACATTTGCTCAGAAATATTTTAAGTGAGTCTATGAGATTATTTTTTTACAACATACTCTAATAACTGATAAGCACATTTAACAAGAATGTGTTTTTCCTTATTTGTATATTTGATACTAACTTGAGTCATTTTTAAACAGTATTTGTCTGGTCATCTGATTGGTTTGCTTGACCTCCACTCGGTGGTACCTGTAAATAAAGAATCATAATTGAGAATACTCTAACTACATATATTTTGAAACAATGAAAGTTACAAACCAGCTAATGCGTATTTACACTTTCTTGTTTCAATGAAAACTTTAAAAATATATCAACATTTGCCCAGAAATATCTTAAGTGTGTCTCTGAGATTATTGTTGAAGAAAATACTGATATTTGTAAAGCACATTTCACAACAATGTGTTTTTTCCTTATTTGTAGATGTAATATTAACTTGACTCATTATTATTAAACAGTAATTGTCTTGTCATTGGATGACTTTGCTTGACTCCACTGGATGGTATCTGTGAATAAAGAAGTATTAGTGAGAATTCAACACTTTTGTATCATTAAAAATTATAGAAGTTACAAATCAGCTCTAATTTTTAATCAATAAAATGAAGCATATCTCACACATTTCTCTATCCCATAAGTTCTAAATCATATGTGATGATTAAAATGCTTGATATTCTGATTTTTACATAAATTCTATTAGCAACAAAAGAGACTATTACAAATAAAACTATAAATAAAATTGTTTACACACTGAACCAACAAGACTAATTGTGTCAAACATTTTAAGATCTTAAAAAAAAATAAATGAATCAAGATAACTTTGTCATCTTTAAATCTTACCTTTAACAAAATTAGATTCCTTAGAAAGGAATTTATACTTTTAATTTTTCTGAATTAAGAGAAAATGTAATTTCATTCAACATATTCATAATTCTTTTGTTCAAAGTATTTTTATGACCCTTGCAAAAAATGGTATCCAGGGTATGACACTAAATCTGTACCTGGTAGTGAGATTCCAGTTTTTGAGCTCAGGGAAATGTAGAGTACCTCTTTCATATCCATTAGTACCATGTCCATTATGATCCAGAGTGGTAATAATACTTTTTAGGGTCTCATCTATGGGTCAACTGTGTTCAAAGTATTTGTATTAGGTAGAAATGCTTGATACCACATCCCTTTGTACAAATGAATTATCATCATTTATAAGAATAGTTATTTGAAACCATATAATAAAGTATAAATTGATAATATTAGATGAGATCATAATAAGAAATACAAAGAGACTTGTTTCTTCCCATAAAACAAGACATGTTCTTTTGACTGTTATCAAAATAAAACTTCCAAAAAAGTGCTTACTTTCATTTTCTTCTCCCTGAGAAAGTCAGATGAAACTTGTTTTCTCTCTCACCTACCAAGTTCTGCTCTATATGCTTCAACTAAGTTTTACTCTTATTCTTGTTCTATTCCCATCAGCCATGAACTCATGCCTAATGCATATTCATAAGAAACAGCAACATTAAGGGCAGGAACCTGTGCATATGCATGAATCACATTACAAATGGCCACTTACATGAAAGGCATTTGACACCGCACATTCTTTTTGCTTTATTGTCACTTGAAACAAAATAATTATGAATGAGTTAGAAATAACATTTTAGATGAAAATTTCTTAAATATAAAAAACTAAAACTCAATGAAACATGTTTGATTTAAAACAATGAGTAGCCATCAGTAATTTATGAGGTTTTAGCTGAAGTGTCAAGAAAGGTAATGTTGTATAGTGGCTAGTACCATGTGACTTCCAGTATCACGAAGGTACAAAAGATGTTTTGTTTCTTAAACACAAGGAGTTCTGTAAGATCTCGGTCAGTAGTAAGACCAACTTTGGACGTAACTCCCACAGCGTGAGACTCATAATATTTGTTGGACTGTATCACTTCAGTTAATAAATAATTAACTCTTTATTTCACTGTGTATCTCTTCCTTACCACGATACAACAGGTAATTAAGTGGAGAAACTGTAAATACCTACCTATAATACTTGATAAAACATTTACATATGATCCTCATGTGAATTCATTACTTTTCCATCATTACCACTAACTGTAAATAAAACAAGAATTATCATTAAAGAAAACAGTAAACTTAATATATTATTAAATTCTAATAACTGAGAAAGTCTTTCAATGAAATCTTATATATCTCATTGTTTAATATCAAAGCAGAAAAAGAATTTTTAAACTACAATACTTAATAAACATACAGGTAAATACAGACCTAATCCTTCATGTTTATCTATGCACATCAGATGAGTCACTTCAGCCAATTTCACATAGGGTACATCCTGAATGTCTAAGAATTTTTTTCCAAATTTCACCATTTGTATGTATCCATTAGAAAAATAAATCCTTAAATTGTAGCAAAATAACAGTAATCATTTCTATGTTATAGATATTTATATTTTTTAAAATTGGGTTTGTTACTAACATTGGTAAGGTTGATTTTCTCATCTCTATCCTGGAGTGCTTAAAATTGGAAGAAAATCAAAAATCTGGAAAATATTGAATATTTTTCTATGTTTCTATCAAAATAACTCATCACAGAAACACCAAATCCATATATATTCTTAAAATACATCTGGAGGTCCGTCTAGAATTTCAAAAATAAAATATTTATATCTATCTAAATCTTTAGGAGGTCCAGTGATGTAATGGTTATTATCACTGGAAATGGATACAGCAATCCTAGTTCAAACCCTGGAAAAAGCTGTTTGCATTTTACAGTGCTAATACTCTTGGGAAAGGTATGAATCCAATGATCCTCCCTCCAGCTTTGGATAAATAATAGAGCAGACTGGGATCTCTAACCTTGGTATACAAACTAGTTTAGGAGAAGGAAAACTGAATTCAAATCTGTTCAACTCTTCTTGTAAACTGACCTTGTATCACATCATACTTGGGTGGAGGGGTTAGTAAATACATATATCCTAATTTTTGATTTACCCCCTTGAACATGAATAAAATTTTTAAAAATTGTGAAAATCTTTCAACTTCTAGGGTCATATCCCAGTAGCTGGGGCTGTAGAATTGTGGTGGCTTAAAAGGGGCTTTTGCCTAAATCCCCACAGAATACACCAACTGTATTCTCTGCAGAGGGCTAACACCCCTCTAACAAGTTTCCAGATATGACATTAAACAATCTGATGGTGAGGCTCCAGTCCTGGAGCTTTGGGGAATGTAGGGTACCTCTTCATTCCTATTACTTCTAGGTCAATTCTGACCTGAAATGGTGGTGCCTATTAGGGTTCCATCTATGGGTCAAATAGAACTGTTTTATTATTCATTATACTTGAAACCATTTGTGTGCAAAGAAACTATTCACTTAATCATGAATAAAGAGGAATTGGTATAAAATAAACCCCAAAGGTTGATATGCCATTAAAGGAAATTACCAAGTAACCTAATGAGCATGGGTCCATGCACAACAATTTCAAAGACACTGAAACTTTTTTGTTTTAAAAATGTTGACGTGTCAACTCTGCAATAACAATTGTCAATGACAAATAAGACCTTGAATATCCAGAGGAGTTTTCTTAATTAAGAGAATTACAGTACAGAAAAAAAAATCTAAGGTCCAGAGATGCCTCCTGACTGGAGTTGATATTTGACCTATCAATCAAAACTAAATATCTTATGAACAAAAACTATCTATTACTTAGTCGTATTTTGATTTCTTATTAATTTTATAAGAAAAACATAAAATGTAAATCCAAAATATAAATTCCTACTTTTAAACTGTCCTCATACATTCTGATAAATATCTGACCCAGGTTCAATTCCTGGATGAAGTTGTTTGCATTTCACTTTGTGCTAATGCCCTTAAGAAAGACATGAATACATCTCTTCTACTCTTACCTATAGGAAAATAATAGAGCAAACTGGATTTTTTAGCTTGGTAAAGCAACGAGTCTAGCTGATGGAAAATTCTGAATTCAAGCAAGTTTACAATCACTTTATTGTAGAATTGTGACACTGTCAGTGAGAATTTCATAATCTAAAAAAAAAATCAGAACCTTTAAATGGCCAGTCATGCTGACTGAATCTTGCAGATTCAGTTGACACCACATAGCAAATAAATGGGTCAACATTCTATTAATGTTAGGTAACATTCTATTGATGTCAGGTAATGTTTTCCATCATGATGAATAATGATCATTGCCCCCTAATCCATGTATTGCTAAGATACAATTTTCCTCTTAGTAATCATTCAAGTGATGGGTTAATCAACTGACTTTCTTGTCATTATTTGACTACTGTCCTGAACTCTGCTTTTGATACCACAGGATCAATCTACCTAGAAAAGTAAGTGGTCTATTTGATGGCCAATGTTTCCTTTGACAATGTACCAACCTTTGTCAACTCATAACTACACTTGCTCGCTGGTGTCACATGGATAACATGTATGGGTTCTGTTTCTTTCCTTATTGCAGCAAGACATCTTTGTGGCACTCTTATCAGCTTATCGACTTTGTTCTGATTAGATTTAACCAATTTTATGTCCACGAATAAGTTATAATCATTGACCAGCCTTTCACAAGGTAGAGAACCTCTTCCAAATAAGTACAGTGCAGTAATTATATGTCAACCCAAAGTCAGCGAGATGTTGTCTCACTCAATCTGCAGATTATATATTTTCATTGATGTACATGTCATTGGTAGGTTGAAGAGGCCTATCGGATAGACTCATCTTTTTGCCAGTATGGTATCTACAGTGGATTTCATTAATAGCCAGTGACACATTAAGCTCAAATCCTATTCTTATCAAGCAGTATCTCCACCCCTTGTAAATGAATGCTTGAAATGGCCATAATGATTGATTCACTTATATTTGCATGAAGGCCCTCTAAAAATCAACCACAGAAACAGTGAGACCTTTCTTCTGTAATTCTCTCAATTTTTCTGCACAAATGTCAATATGAGCCTTGTATGAATGTGTCAATGTACCCACTTAGTTTCCAGTAATCTAACACGAGGCAAACCTTTCCATTGTTAATTTTCACCAGTGCCATTAATGGGATTAGGCACTTTCGAAAACATCATTCTTTCTCAGGGTAGGATATCAGCCACCCATTTTCTAATCATGCCTGTAGTTCACATTGGTACTTGCATTTGGCCAGCTCAGAAACAGAGTACTTGAATACCCAATTTTTTAGAAACTCCAGCAAGGGTCCATTTGACCATTTTCATGATGTTCTTCAGATCTTGGCATGTTGAGTGAATTCCACAATAAAGCTGATCTTGTTCATATCTATCATTACACAAATGGGTAGATTTCACCCAATTCAATGATCTTGAAATGTTGGTTGAATTTCTTATGAAAGTTTGAAAATTAATGATTTTATATAAAAATGAGAAAAATCAATAATCCTGGAAATTTGAAGTGACTTATTAATATTAAAAACGATTAAAATTTAAAAAAATTTTTTTAAATCAAAAAATCTTATCTTAAAATTGGGAAAAATCAATAATCCTTGGGATATAAAGACGAAATAAAATATTAAAAAGACATTGAATTCCACACAGCATCTGTTTACATAATGTTTTCTCAAACTTTTATAAAAGTAAAGTTGGGGACCTTAGTCAAAGGTGACCCTAAGTCTCCCTTTTCAACAGCTACTACACTGAGGTGCAGGGAAGGACGCTACTCCTTTCCCTAGATTGCTCCACTTAACCGTTGATCTGTACCTTATAATGCTGAGAATTAAGTATCATTTTTTTTAGTCTTTTGGTATGACTTGACCTAGGATTGAACCCCAGCCTCCCAAACCATTGGCAAATACTCTACTTATTAGGTCAAGCAAAGTTAATCTCTTTTAAAATACAAATAAATTAATTCAATAGTAAATTACAAGACAAGACTAATTTACCTGCGTTTAAAATATTTTATATGTGACCTGCCCATCAGATTGTTTAGTGTCATATCCAGGAAACTCATTGGAGGGGATCCCACCCCTCTGCAGAGAAGCAGTTGGTGTATTCTACAGCCTCAGCCAATTGAGCAAGCTAGTTATTATGGATTTTGTAAACAGGATGTTCAAGCAGTGTAAACAAGAGAACAGCAAACGTAGATCAAGTGAGTTGAGAACTGGAAGGAATACTTAAGCATTATGAATATTATTGTTATGACCGATTATTAGGGGTCAATAAATAAATAAGTCAACCCTGAGGTGCTACACAAATGTATCCAAGTCTCTGAGGAGGGCCTCCTTGGTTCAATGTACATGAAGACAGGCAAGTTGCTTACTACAGCTGCTGCTGCTGCTCTCAGCTCTACCAGATTAGTTCTTGATTAATATATACCCTTTGGGTAAGTCCATTATTCTGGTCATAGGTGAGTCACCTACAACACCCCTCCCCCAAGCCTAAACTCTGAAGGAGTCTCAATATTTTCTCCTTTTTGGATTAATATTGATTAATTCAGTCTTTTTTCTTTTTCTATAAGACTGACGTCTTTTGGGGGCTGGCTGTGGAGATGGTAGATCAAACGTATCAAAAATTACGTCCATGTTCTCCTCTTGTTCTGGTGAATCACAATTAATGTCATCTGACCATCGCTTCCTAAACTGGTCCGTCAATGATATATACCATATTGCCAATTCTCTTTTTAATGATGCCTAATTCCCAGAATGTCTTATTAGCTTTAAAGATTTTAAAATATATTTTTTCTCCTGGAACATAGTATTTTGACACTGTTTGCGTTCTACTGTGTTTGATTTGTCAGGGCAGTAGTTTTTTAAACACTGATCTTACTTTGCATGCGAACATTATTTGTGCGGCGGGTAGTTCTGCTGGTGTGTTTGCATTAAGTGTAACCCTATACACTTGTAAAAATTGTTGAAGGGCTTTGTCTGTTTGTGTAATGAGCAAATAGCCACTTCAGAGTTGGGGTTTTTACACTTGAACACTTCTGGCCATTTTGAATACTTACCTACTATTATTAAAGAGTAGCATCTGTCCAACGGTCCAGCAAAATCCATGTGAATGTGTGTCCAGGGAAGGTACGTTTTCGGCCAAGGACTAAATTTAATCGGTGGGGACTTGGCAGCCAGGGCACAGCCTGTATAAGACCCGATCATATTTTCAATGTCCTTATCGAGGTTCTTCCAGAAAATGTAGGACATCATTAGACTTTTTGTCCTTGTTATCCCAGGGTATCCGATGTGAAAATCTTTTAGTATCCGTTTTTGGAGAGTGGCTGGGATGACCACTCGATCTCGATACAGCAATACTTCATTGCATAATGTGTACACGTTAGTAACTTGTTTGTCTTTGTTCACAATTCTTTCTTTTATTTGTGTTACGAACTCATCCTTCGCAGCCTCCTTTCTGATTTCCTCCAGAGTGACTGGTAGCTCCTTTACTGTATTGCCTAATACGGTACTCATGATACTTTCAGTATGTAGGGATGCAATTACCGTATCCTCTAGGGGCTCTTGCATCTTAGGAATTAGCCTAGATAGTCCGTCTGCATGACCAAGTTTTTGCGATGGTAGGAACTCCATTTTAAAATCGTAATTAAGAAGGATTGCTCCCCATCTTTGCAACCTGTTGGCTGTGTGAGTTAGCAGGCCCTTCTTCGAGCCAAAGATGGTCAGTAACGGCTTGTGATCCGTTTGGAGTACAAAATGTCGACCATGTAGATAGCGGTGGAATTTAGTAACGGCAAATATGATTCCTAAAGCTTCTTTTTCTATTTGCGAGTAGTTCCTCTCAGTGGGGAGGAGGGTCCTTGAGGCATACGCGATAGGTTTATTTGTCCCATCTGGCATCTTGTGTAGGATACATGCTCCTACACCGTATGAACTAGTGTCACAAGCAACGATTAGTTCCAGGTTAGAATCGAAATGAGTAAGG
The DNA here is from genome assembly GCA_963585895.1 of Sepioteuthis lessoniana. NCBI lineage: Eukaryota > Metazoa > Mollusca > Cephalopoda > Myopsida > Loliginidae > Sepioteuthis > Sepioteuthis lessoniana. The sequence continues at coordinate 38,408,257 of OY757908.1, read as the reverse complement.
AACAAATCCAAAGTTAGGGCTTCTTTAATTTTATCAAATGCCTCTTGACATTCAGTAGACCAATCCCATGACTTGTCTTTCTTCAAAAGTTCATTTAATGGTGCTCGCAAATCATGCATTTTGGGTATGAAAGATTGATAATAATTCGTGAGCCCCAAAAAACTTCGCAGTGAGGCGACATTAGTCGGTGCCGGCATCTCTCTTATTGCTGTAGACCTGTCAGGGTCTGGTTTCCTTCCATTCTCATCTATGTCCCAGGTACTTAATTCTTTTCAAAAACAATTCGCACTCTGATTCCTTGATCTTGAAACCATAATCCTGTATGCGCTTAAAGACCTGGTTTACATGCATTTTATGTTTGTCTTTATCTTGACTCTTGATTAGTATATTGTCAAGGTATGCGATTGTGAAATCAAGACCACCCAGCATAGTATCCATTACCAGTTGAAATATCACCGGTACAACCTTGACTCCACATGCTTAAAAAGGCCCCAGTATCTAGAACAGCAGTCTAGAACTATTTTCTTCCATGGAAACCTGCAAATACGCATTGCTCAGGTCTATCATTGAAAAGATTTTACCTTAGCTTGGAGAATACCTCATCAGGACTGGGAAGTGGGTAGTGATATTCTTTTAGAGCCACATTTAGGCCTGTAGAGAAATCTGCGCAGACACGAATTTCATTTGATTTTTTCTTTATATAGACGGCTGGTGCAGCCCACTTGTTGTTTTGTATTTTTGAGATTACACCCATCTGCACCAATCTTTGTAATTCTTTGTCAATCTGGGTAAACAACGTGAAAGGGATGTTCCTATTCTTTTTAAATACAGGTTGACTGTTGTTTTTTAATTCGAGTTTTACAACCATTTTGTTACATCAACCCAGACCACCTGAAAAAACATCTGGGAATGACTCTTTCAAGTCTTTTAGTAAGTTCTCTGATTCTGCCATTATCCCAAAGCTCAAACTCCTGTATTGCATTGCTCCCAAAAAGATTATTTGTATTTCTTAATACAAATATCTTCATTTTTTTGGTTTTGTTATTTTGGGTGACATTCACAATTATTTCCCCTTCAATTTTTGCCAATTACAGATCTCACTATTTTGGTTGTTTTCAGCATCGTAGGTCTCCCAAGCTTTTTGCACGTTTGAAGATTGATCTTTATGATGTTGTCTTTGTTTTGCTTGTCCCATTTGGTCATTTTAACATAACTGCTATGGCTTTCTTTCTACAGTGGGAAGACTTGTGACCCATTTGGTTACAATTAAAACACTTCCGCTTTCGGTAGTTGCAGTCAGTAGACCAATGTAATGCTCCACATCTCACACAGGGACTCAGGGTGGGGCAGCTTATTTTGTCTCTTGGGAGAGCTAAGAGTTCTTTTAGGTTTGCTTCCTTTGGTCGGGGGGGACTGCATTTCTTCTTCATGTTATGTACCTTTTGGATATGCGAGATCCCTGACTCTTCTATATCTTTTGAGTCTTTTTTTTATATAGACGTACCTCTGGCAGTCCTCTGCCAAATGTCGTAGAGTCAAATTAGGCTCACCTTCAAGTTTGTTTTAAAACTCTCCTTCTGACCTCTGCATCCTTTGGTGAAATTAATCCCTGACAAAAAACAAGGCATTTGAAGTTGTCCACAGACAGTTCAGCCAATTTGAAATCATCGCAGCCTTTGTTAACTTTTGCCACAAAAACTGTGAAATCTTCATTTTCTTCCCTGACTAAATTTAAGCATTTCCATCATTTATGAAAAAGTGATGTTTTGGGGGAGAACAGATCAGTTAGAAGCTTGACAGCCTCTTGGTACATTAGTTTGTTCATTTTTCTAGGTAGAATGTAGTTTATAAACCTAGTGTGTTCAGCGGTATCTAACTTCCTAGTTAGTAGTCTGACTTTTTTAGAGTCTGACCAGTTCTTGCAGTCATTTGCATAGATATCTTCATAACACCTAAAATAGGCTTCAAAACTTATATCTTCATTTGGTTGGTATTTAAAAGTTTCAACAGCTAACCAAACTGCATTTTGAGAGAATGAGTCCTCACCGTCACAACTTTGCATACTTTTATTTATGACGCGTGTTAATATTTCGATTTTTTTGTCAGATTGAATTTGTATTTCAGCCAATCTTCGTTGAAATTCCAATTGTTGCTGTTGTTATTGAAGTTTCAACATCTCCAAAATTCAAGACTGGGTATCCATATTTGTGCCCAAGAGAGAAAAAAAAATTCTACCAAAATCGAAAGCTTTTTTTTTTCAATACAAAAAAAAAAAGCGCAAAAAATTAAAATTTCGTTTACTTGCAAGAATAAACAAAAAACACACGCGTGTGAACAAAAAAAATTTTGTCCTTCCGACAAAAAGAGAAACTTTTTTTTTTTCTCTTCACTGGATACGAATTTCATAATCCTATGTGGTGGTTTTAAACCGTGGTGTCTCTTGGTATACTTTCTTTTTTTCTTTTTGGTACAGTCTCAAGTCATGCAGTCAGATAAGGTCTTCTTGAGACTCATTATCGTTTTTGCTGGAGTTTTTTTTTCTGACTAGCTCCTTCTAAAACCTAAAACACTTTTGTTTTAGGGGTCCATGAAGAATTCTTAAACCTCATTGCCACTGTTATGACCGATTATTAGGGATCAATAAATAAATAACTCAACCCAGAGATATGAGGTGCTACACAAATGTATCCAAGTCTCTGAGGAGGGTCTCCTTAGTTCAATATACATGAAGACAGGTAAGTTGCTTACGACAGCTGCTGCTGCTGCTCTCGACTCTACCAGATTAGTTCTTGATTAATATTCTCTTTGGTTAAGTCCATTATTCTGGTCATAGATGAGTCACCTACAACAATTATATATACACAGATACCCACAGACAGGTGGTTAGAATAAAACAGTCAAATTCGGAGAGCAGTTAGCCAGTGCCCAGACGGTGGGGAGAGGAGTAGATGGCTCCTGGCTGAGAATCTCCCATCAAAGAAACAAAGATATAAGGCCCTGATTATAGACTCACAAAGTGGTTAAGAAGATATGGGGTTAACCATAGCAGTCCTTCATTAGTCTTAATCTGAGTCTACACGTTGCTTTCTCTCAGCTAATTTCAACCCTTTCAAGTAATAGAGAGTTATATGTTTTATAAAGAAACGTTATGGTCCTTTTATTCCTCCACTGGTACACCACATTCCCAAGGGTCTATGTGGACCATTTTTTGACACCCAGCTATTGGCTGTAAAATAATTTGGCTGGTTGGTTGGTTTTTATGGCATATCAACCTTTGTAGGTTATTTATTGCTGAATTCATTTTTATACAAATAATCAGTTCTATTTCAAACAATTCAGTTTAGCGTAAGTACAGTTTCAATTTCAAACAATTCAGTTTGGGATAAGTATGCAGTTTAAATGTAAGTATTTAGTATATATATTTTTTTACACACAGTTAAATGTCAAAAACAATTCATTTTCAAGTAATTCATTTTAGCATAAGTACGCAGTTTAGTCCTATTTGAACCATAGATAGGACCCTATCAGGTGCTACCACTCCGGGCCAGAATGAATCTGGGAGTGATGGCAATAAAAGGGGTATCCTGAATTCCCCAAAACCCCAGCATTACTGGAGCCTCACCATCAGATTGTTTAGTGTCATATCTAGAACACTCGTTCTGGGAGTATTACACCTCTGCAGAGGTGCAGTTGGTGAATGCTACAACCCCAGCCAACCAGGCAACTGTAAAATTGAAAAAAATTCCCAAAACAATTAGTTTCTCTATCGGCATCTCTTAAGATCAATCAGAAATTATTATTATTAATTTTTCTGATGAGATAAAATATTCGAGCACACCTTGTACCTACGAAGAAAGCTGATTTCATGATGGAAAATGAAATGGTAAAGTAATAACCATGTCTGGCTTTCAATATTGCTAACAGCAGAGTAATTTTTTTTCATTAATGATTGACATAATGGCATCATCTATAGCTTAAAAGCAACATTCATACAGATTTGTTAAAATTCAGTGAATAAATAAAGCTTAAATAGAATTGCATAAGTTACAGCCAAAATATTATACACCAACAGGAGTTGACATAAACCAGTTTGAGAAGCACTGCTTTAAAGAGTAAACTTTATTTTCAGAATAAAATATGAAAAAATACTTTTGGAACATGTTCTTGCATGTACTTTTAACTTTGAAATAAGAATTCCTTGAAAAGGACAAGCAACAAAGAGAACATTATTATGGTTGCCAGTGTTTGTATAAAATGTTTCTCAATGATGATCAACTAATTTTACAAGATCAGAGTTATTCTTTGGTGTGTATGTGTTCACAAGTTTTTCTATAAACCTGCCAGAATTTTAATTCACACACTTCACAATAAGATTTTTCAACTGATGATGTTAAATAGTTAGAATAAGAATACTTAAAAACCGAACCATACACTTCTCAGCAATATGATTATCTTCACTGCATATTCATATATTTAAAGAAGAACCTTCTGAAAATTTCAATAACACTTTGCAAAATTAAAGTTTGTCTTCATTGTGCGTTTGCATATGCCTTTTTAAACTGGACATCTGTGAAAATCTAAATTCACACTTATTACAAGAATATGGTTTCTCTCCGGTGTGTATTCGCATGTGACAAGTCAAATGGGATAATTGTGAAAATGCTGATCCACACACTTCACAGCAAAAAGGTTTCTCTTTAGTGTGTATCCGCATGTGCCTCCTTAATTTTGCATTTGCTGAAAATGCTGAATTACACACCTCACAACAATATGGTTTCTCTCCAGTGTGTCTTCGCATGTGTTCTTTCAACTTGGATTTCCGTGAAAATGCTGATCTGCACACTTCACAAGAAAATGGTTTGTTTCCAGTATGTATATGCATGTGTTCTTTTAAAGTTGATCTCCGTGAAAATGCTGATCCGCAGACTTCACAAGAAAAAGGTTTGTCCCCAGTGTGTGTCTGCATATGTACTTTCAAATATGAAGACCGTGAAAATGCTGATCCACACACTTCACAAGTATATGGTTTCTCTTTTGTGTGTGTTCGTATGTGACTTATTAAATGAGAACTCGATGAAAATGCTGATCCACACACATCACAAGAATATGGTTTCTCTCCAGTATGTGTTCGCATGTGTTTTGTTAATGATGAAATTCTTGCAAATGAGGAACCACACACTTTACAATCATAGGGTTTCTCTCCTGTGTGTATTCGCATGTGTATTTTCAGACATGATCTCAACGAAAATGCAGAACCACACACTTCACATGGATAGGGTTTTTCTCCAGTGTGTGTTCTCATGTGTTCTTTTAACTTGAAACTCTGTGAAAATGCAGACCCACATACTTCACAAGAGTATGGTTTTTCTCCAGTGTGTGTTCGAATATGTCTTTTTAACTTGGTACTATGTGGAAAGGCTGATCCACATATTTTGCATAAATAAGGTTTTTCTCCAGTGTGTGTTCGCATATGTACTTTTAAATTATCACTCTTTGAAAATGCAGAACCACACACTTCACATGAATAGGGTTTTTCTCCGGTGTGTGTTCGCATGTGTTCTTTTAACTTGAAACTTTGAGAAAATGCTGATCCACATACATCACAAGAATATGGTTTCTCTATGACGTGTGCTTCCATGTTCTTTAAAATGAAAATATTCTAAAAATGCTGATCACACATTTCACAGTTGTGGGCTTTTTTCTAGTGTGTTTAAATATATGTTCTATGCTGCAATACATTAGAGGAACATGGTTTCTAACCAATGTGTATTTGCAGGTTCATATTTCAAAGAAAACTTTTAAATTTTATTAACATTTGCCCAGAAATATTTTAAGTTTGTCTATGAGATTATTTTTACAAAATACTCTAATATTTGTTCAGCACATTTCACAACAATCTGTTTTTTCATATTTGTGTATTTGATACTAACTTGATTCATTTTTTAAACAGTATTTGTCTGGTCATCAGATGGGTTTGCTTGACATCAACTGAGTGGTATCTGTGAATAAAGAAGTATTTTTGAGAATACTGTTTGGTTTGGTTAGTTGATTTGTATGGCATATCAACTCTTGTAGCCAAATCCTTTTTATACATATACATTTTGTGAAAGCATAGTTTGTAGATAATCATTTTTAAATGAGCCAGAGCTCATTTCTTTGCATACAGTTAAATGGTTATACATAGGATTTGTAAGTCAATAGTTTGTAGGTAGTCTCATTTTTAAATGAATCAGAGCTAATTTGTTTACACACAAGTATTACTATTATTTGCACACATTTGGTTCCAGATATTCTAACATAAATATTTCTATTTAGTATTAAGCATCTGTTTCCACTTACTTAAATGGTTTCAAATATTGCTATCTAACATAAATAGTTTTATTTGAACACAGTTAATAGTTTCAAGCAGAGAAAGAGTTTCAAATATAGTTAATCAATACTAATAATTCTATTCAACATTACTCATTTGTTAGCACACAATTTAAATGTTAAACAGATCTATTTGACCAATAAATAGAACCCTATTAGGTGCTACCACTTTAGGAGGTGTCTGTGGTGTAATGGTTATCGTCGTAGAAAATGGATACGGCGACACGAGTTCAAATCCTGGACATGACTGATTGCATTTCACATAGCACTAATACCCTTGGGAAAGGTATGAATCCAAATATTCACCCTCCAGATATGGGTAAATAGTAGGGCAGACTAGGTTCTTCAGCCTTGGTGAGGCAACTAGTCTAGGAGAAGGAAAACTCTGAATACAAACCTGTTAAACTCTACTTAAAAATTGACCTTGTGTCATATCCTGCCCAAGCAGAGGGGTTGGTAAATATGATTAGGTGCTACCACTTTGCGTCAGAGAGGACCTGGTAGTAATGGCAATGAAGGTACACTCCATATTCTCCAAAACTCCAGAGGAAGACCCTTTTCATCAGATGGTTTTTCCAGGTCACTCACTGGGGTGGGGGTTAATAATACCCCTCTGCAGAGATGCAGTCGGTATATTCGACAGCCCAAGCTGACAAGGCAGACACAAATCAGGGTGCATTTTACAAAATATTTACATAGCAAATTGGACCTTCCACTTGTAAGTACTCCAAGAATAAGTTGATATTTTCAGTAAGAATTGATTGGGTGCATTTTATAAGACATTTACAGTGTGAATTGAAAGCCCTGATAAATAACCAATTAATTAATGTTTCATATTTTCATTGGATTATTTGATATTTAATTGATAGTAAATAGAATAAATTTTAAAGGCAACATCCGTTATAGAGTTCTTATGTTTATATCGATATCATAAGTAATGCAATCATATTTGATTTAATTTACTGTCCGAGTTGATATTATTATTATTATTAATATTTTATTTTATCTTAACTGATTGTCTCCCTTGCCTCAGGCTAGTCCTAAGTAAATTAAAGGACATATTTCACTTTTTTATATCAAAAGATTGACATGTTTTAAAAACTCATCAGTCCAATGTTGGAGTTTTACAGAACAAAAAAAAAATCCAAGAGAAAAGAAAGAAATTTCATTCGTATTGTTGCAATTCATTTTCCTCTTGAAAAAAAAAAAGAAGAGAAAATAGAATAAAAATGAAGAGAGGTAAAGATTATAGAGATAATAGGGACACAATGGTGTTTCAGTTATACTTAAATGATTCAGTAGTTATGGAGTATTATGACATCCATTCTCCTTTGAGAGAAGACAAACTAAGCCATTACTATGACCAATACAGTTTAAATGAATCTTTCAGCAAGTTGAAAATTAGAAAGCAACAATGGAAACCAACAATTCAACATGTTCTGTCAGCAGAGTGTTATGACTCCCATTCTCCTTTATGAGAAGATAAAATGAGCCATTACTATGACCAATCCAGTTTAAATGAGTCTTTCCAAACCAGGCTCTGACCTGAGTCAAATTTACCCATTTGGCTGCAGCTGTCGAATATACTGATTGTACCCCTGCAGAGGGGTAAGACCCCTCCCCCCAACGAGTGTCCTGGATATGACACTAAACAATCTGATGGTGAGGTTCCAGTGCTCCTGGGGCTTTGGGGAATGCGGCACACTTCTTCATTGTCATTGCTCCCAGGTCTACTCTGGCCCAGAATGGTAGCACCTGATAGGGCCCTATCTATGGTTTAAATAGAACTAAACTGCATACTTATGTTAAACTGAATTGTTTAATATAGAACTGTTTTGACATTTAACTGTGTGTAAACAAAATCTATATTCATACCAAACTGAATTGGTTGAATTAGAACTTTTTGAATAAACTGAATAGCTTGAAATAGAAATGTTTTTGACAATTAAACTGTGAACTCAGGCTAAACTTAATTGTTTGAAATGGAATACATAATTTGTATGAAAATGGATTTGGCATTAAATAACCTACAAAGGTTGATTTGCCATACCAACCAACCAACCCAAGTAAAATGTCGGAAAGCAACTAGAAAGGAACTAGATTTATCCCACTCCTCAGGGTTCCTACCTGGCATTTTAGGGTGTGAGAATTTGAATAAGCTTATAGATAACAGAATTAAGCTTATGTTTGGCAAAAATCAAAGAAGAGAGACTCATCCAAAATAATTGTCCGTAAGAAGTTAAAGGGAGAATATTTGTCCTCCTCTTCTTGAGGTGAACTCAGATTTGGATGGACAAGTTGAGTGCAGTAGTCTTTTCTCAGAGGCAGAAAACAACCAGAATTCAGTGGATACAAAAGCTGGGACACTTACTGTGAAATGGAATAATTTTATTTTGAATGTGGCTTTAAAATTAAATATTCCCAGTACAGACAGGAGTAGAAACTCAGAATTCAAATCTTATGATGCAGATCATTAGACTAAGAGAATATTGGCTTTGACTCTGGATGGTTCTGTAATTAGAGCATTAGAAGAAGTGGATTCAGAGTGGCAGGCTAGAGGAAGAGTTAGGTGTTTTGGAACTTCTACTTTCCCCTCTACTCAATGAGAACATTGAGGAAGGAATTATGGCTCCTTCAAGCAGAAATGACCAAAAACAGGGTACTCACAATAGATTTACAATCACATCATCAGACTCTGCTAACTTGTGTCTTAAAAATTTGGATTAAAGTGCTAGGCTTTTGCTTAGGCAGGTCTGTTATGGTTCTTTGATTTCCTCTTAGCTGAATGCCTTGGATTCAGTAATAGATAGTTAAGAGCCCTTGCAGGCTCTGTCTCAGTTATTCCAATCTATGGCAGACATGATGGCCAGAATAATTCTAGGATCGGTCTCTGCAAGATGTAGTCTTTATTTGAAGAACATGGCTTTTAAGAATTAAGCAAAAAAAAACAAAAAAAAACAAGCTGTTACATATGTCAGCTTTAGGCCCAAAATTGTTTTTGGGAAAATGATGTATTGCACAGCAGTGTTGAAAACTTAAGAAACGTGAAGGAGACCCAACATGTCAGGATTAACTTTCTAGGAGTGAAAAGTAAGTTCAACATCACTAAAAAGGCCAAATATGTTAATTCCTCAGTTTTTGATCTTAAAAAGCAGAAGCATAAAGGTTCCAGCTTTAAGCAAGGGAGAAGATAGAAATTTGACTTGGCTTAGTGAGCTGACAACTTTTAAGGAGTCAGATTAATTCCTCAATTGGAGCCAGCCAGAGGATGACTAGCAGGATACTTGGAGGTTTGGATGAAGATTACTTCCAACTGGTGAAATTTTGAGCATAGTCTGAGAGGGAATAAAGCTTCAGTTTGTCTCATTACCAAAACAAAACGGTGTAAAAAGGACCATATTCAGTTTGTCTTGCCAGAATGGCATCATTTCAGAGAAAATAAAAGGCTTGTTAGGAAAGCATGCAATAGAATTAGTTCTCAAAGCTCAAGAAGGACAGAGGTGTTACTGCACTTTCTTTTTAGTTCCCAAGAAGGATGGAGGATTCCGCCCTATTCTAAATTTGAGAGAGATAAATATCCATTTAGTGGCTCCCGATTTTAAGATGGAGACTTTTAGGACTATTGATCAAGCCTTGAGACAAGGCGATTGGGTTATTATTGTAGACCTGAAGAATGCTTACTTCCATATTCTTATTTTCCCCAAGTCACACAGAGTTTCTACAGTTCCACTTTCGGGGGAGACATTACCAGTTCTAAGCTATGCCCCAGGGTGTTCACAAAGATGATGTCAAGGAATTTCTAAGGTCCTGTCAAGTACATATTTGCATGTACCTAGATGACCAGATAGAAATCAGGATCAGCACATTCCCAGTCAAGTAGTTTTGATACAGGACCTCCTCCAGGATTTAGGATTGTTCATAAATTGTCATGAATTTCAATTGTTTCCAACACAAGAGACAATGTACCTGGAAGCTCTCTTCAATTTAGAGTTGGGAATAATTTATCCATCAGAGGAGAGATTCCAGAATCTAGAACAAAAGATAGATCACATTTTGGAGATACATTTCTCAGACTTCTGGGTCTAATGGCTACAGAAATAGAGCTGATTCTCTGGGCTAGTTTGCATACAAGACCAATTTTATTTTTGATCATGGTGGATCTCTTGAAGAGACAATATCAAAAAGATGATCCATATCAACTGTTTATTAGCAAAACACCTAGAATGGTGGACAAGAAAAGAAAACTTCTTCAAAGGATTCTGCTACACCACATAGAGCCTGTAGTTCTATGGAGAGATGTGTTGGAAAAGGGTTGAGGAGCTCACTTAGACACTCACAGTGACAAGAGTTTGGGATGAACACCAGAAAAGGAACCATATCAACTGGCTAGAGCTAAAAGCAGTCCATTTAGTACTTGTTCAGCAACTACCTCAGCTCAGAGGAGAAAGAGTTCTTCTCAGGTGCAACAATTCCACAGAAATAGCATACATCAACAAAGTAGGGGGCACAAAGTCCCTTCATTTTTATCAGTTGACGTGGTAAGTGTTCTAACAGGACGCATATTACACATTTCCCTTGCCCAGTCAGCTGGGGTTGTAGAATACACTGACTGCACCTCTGTAGAGGGGTAAGACCTCCCCAATAGGTGTCCTGGATATGATACTAAACAATCTGATGGCAAGGTTCCAGTGATGCTGGAGCTTTGAAGAATGCGGAGCAGTCCTTCATTGCCCTTTCTCCCAGGTCCACTCTGGCCCGGAATGATAGCACCTGATAGGGCTCTATATATGGGTTAAATAGAACTAACTACATACTTATGCTAAACTGAATTGTTTGAATTAGAAACTGAACAGCTTGAAATAGAAATGTTTTTCACAATTAAACTGTATTTACATTTAAACTGTGCTTATGCTAATATGAATTGTTTGAAATGGAACTGTTTTTGACATTGAAACTGTACTGACACTAAACTGGATTGTTTAATATAGAACTATTTTTGACATTTAACTATGTAACTATGTGTTAACAAAATCTGTACTCATAATTAGCCTTATTCACATACTTAGCCTTCTGCTGCTAAAGTAAGTGAGCTAAATGCTTTATTCATCAGCGAGTCAATCCTTAGGTAGGAAGAGGCTGGTATTTGACTTTTACCAAACTTAAAATTTCTGGCCAAGACTCAGCGTTTGAAAAAAGCTTGGTCACATTGGTTAATTCTAGAAAAGTGGCATTGGCATTAAAAAACCTAAGATTGATTTTCCATTAAAACAAAGAAACCAAGCTAATTTCAAAAACTCTAAATAGTCATAACATAAAATTGATTAATGCTGTTGTTTTTCCATTAAGTAACATGTATTCATTTACTGAGGTTAGCTTAGTTAGGCATATTGTTTGAAAGCCTACTTGGAAAAATGGAATAGTTATGACAGAATAATGAAGCACTTTTCATTATCTATCAGAGGAACCAATATAAACCTGCAGTGAATAGCACAATTTCAAGGTGGATTGTGTCTACTTTTAGACATGTATATGAGGCTTTGAATCAATTAAGCTTGAGGTGTATTAGGGCCCATGATACAAGGTACTTAGCTTCATCTTAGGCTTTGTTTAATGGAGCTTCACTCAGAGACATCCTCCAAACAGTTCATTGGTCTTCAGAAAATACATTTGGATCAAAGAGATATTGCATAGGGCAAAGGAAATTCTGCAAGAGCATCCATCTTAGGCACAGTTAGAATTGCAAAAAAATTGAGTATGTTCTTTTTACTCATTTGTTGTTTTTTTTCCACCTACTCGAGTTCAGCGACAAATTTTATTTTTTTAATTAGTTATACAGGTGAGTATAGATATTGATATAAACTGAGGGTTTTAAAAGTAAAACCTCTGTTTATGGATATCTATACTTACCTGTATACTTTCCTCTCTCTTTAAAGTTCCTGTTTTTAAGCGTACTTAAGAGTTCCGTGTATAAAAAGTGAGATATGTCTCTTAATTTGCTGAGACCTAAGCTTGGGCAAGGTAGATAATCAATTAATAATAAAATAATAATATTATTAACTTGAATGGTAAACTAAATCTAGTATGATTGCATTAGTTATACTGGTAAGTATAAGTTAAGTTAGCGACCATAGTCGAGGGTAACCCGAAGGCTCCCTTTTCGATAGCTACTACACCAAGGTGTAGGGGAGGGCGCTACTCCTTCCCTGGATTGCTCTACTTTACCCTTGATCCATACCTTATAATGCTGAGTGTTAAGCAAGGAGGCATCAAGTACCATTTTTTGAGTCTTTGGTATGACTCGACCTGGGATTGAACCCAGGTCTCCCGGCTCATTGGCGAACACTCTAACCCCTAGGCCAATGTCCGGTAAACTGGTAAGTATAGATATCTCATAAACAGGGGTTTTACTTTTAAGACCCTAAAATTCACCTTCGCACAATGTTAAATAAAGAAGAAAAAATAAAAGATAAATGAATAACAAAAATGCTCCATTTAAAAAATCCGCATAAGTTAAGATTTAACGATTAAAGTTGTTCAATGAATGTATAAAACGAACATCGTCAAAATAGATTTTACAAATTGTTTTACCAAAATAATAAAAATTTTGATACAAATGATAATAAAAGGAAAAAGAAAAGCTTCAAAAACTTACAAGATCGTCCAATGCATAAACTTTCGGGATTTCTGTATTATAATGATAAGATGGATTAGGATTTACAGCGATAATCAATTCAAAGCTTACAATTATTTAGTTTGCCCAGCATTTTAAAGCAATACTTTCTTCCCTCAATCCCTAAAGAGCGCCGTAACAAAAGTTGTACATAAGAACTAGTTATAAAACAAAATAACAAGTTTAACCATGCCGTAAATGACGGCTGCGTTTGATTTTACACAACTATTGTACTTATATATATATATATATATATATATATATATATATATATATATATATATACGATAATAGAAAAATTGATGATAACAATAGTAGGTTAAAAAAATTGATATCAGCTATTCTCTTGATATTATTGGTAATGTAATTACAGTAAAAACAACAATTATAATGATGATGATGATAAATTACCAATACTTGTAATCATCATCATCATCATCATTATGTCATTTTGCGAGCACAGCTTTCTCCAACATTCGTCTCTACCATCCATTGCTTCCGGTAGGTCTTCCAGACTATATGAGGTGTCCAAACAGAGCTGTTATTCATAAGTTCTAGTTGGTTGTCCTATCTCGTCGAAGATTTCATAAATTGTAATAATAGTTACCTTTTATTGATAGAGATATAATTCTGAATGATTAATAATTATTATAATGATATTAACGATTTTAATTATAATTAGAATGGCAGTATTCAGAATGAAAATATATAAGAATATTAATCAGATTAAGAATATAAATTAGATTAAAAACTAAATTTTAATCTGAAATGAAAATCAAATAAAATGTAACAAAATTTTCAACTAAACTAGATAAGTTTGAGATTAATAATACTGTTTATCGCCACGTTTTCCTCAATAAAAAAAATAAATAAATAGAAATATTTTTTTCTTAAAATAAAATATTTATTAACAATATTTTAGTTGCTAGAGGTTCTGGGATTTTTTTTGTCTGATTCAACTCATATATATATATATATATATATATATATATATATATATATATATATATATATATATATATATTGTAATAAGATGTTATTGTAAAATCAAAGGCAGTCGTTATTTACTGCATTGGTAAACTTAAATTCGTCATGTATTATAAAACTAGTTATCGTGCGCAACTTTTTCACGGCGCTCTTTCGAGATTGAGGCGAGAAAGTATTGCTTTAGAGTGCTAGGCAAACAAAGAAGTTGTAACCATTGAATTGATTATCGCTGTAAATCCTAATCCATCTCATCATTATAATACAGAAATCCCGAAAGTTTATGCATTGGACGATCTTGTAAGTTTTTAGAAACTTTTCTTTTTTCTTTTTTACTATTATTTGTATTATATTTTTATTATTTTCGTAGAACAAATTGTAAAATCTATTTTGACGATGTTCGTTTTGTACATTCATTGAACAACTTTAATCGTTAAGTCTTAATTTATGTGGGTTGTTTAAATGGATCATTTTTGCCATTTGCTTACCTTTCATTTTTTTCTTCTTTATTTTAATATTACTATGCAAAGGTGAATCATAGGGACTTTATAGCGGATACTGCTTTTAAGATTTAAGTTGTTTACTAACGATTAAGTATCAAATATTTATTAGAGGGCTTCAAGTCACCCTGTAATTGCTTTGTAAAATGCACCCCAATCAGTTCTTATTGGAAATATCAACTTATTCTAGGGGGAACTTACAAGTGGTAGGTTAAATTCGCCCTGTAAATATTTTGACCCAAAGTGGTAGTATCTGATAAGGTCCTATCTGTACGTCAAATATAACTGTTTCACATTTAAACTGTATGCAAACAAATGACTTATGCTAAATTGAATTGGTAGAAATAGAATTGTTTGATCATTTAACTATGTGCAAACAAATGAGTTATGTTGTATAGAATAATTAGTGTTAAATAGCAATAATTGTATCCACTTCATTATATGCAAACAAATAATTAATATCAAATAGAATTATTTGTGTTAGCAATACTTGAAACCATTTAAATGTGTGCAAAGAAATGATTAACAGTAAATAGAATTATTCATATTGGAATGAAATACTTGAAACCATTGAACTGTGCAAAAAATGAGCTCAGACTCATTTAAAAATGTTATCAACAAAATGTGTTTACAAATCATATACATTTAATATATGTGTATAAATATAATTTGGCATTTAATAACCTACAATGGTTGAAATGCCATAAAACCCAACCAAACTAAATCTTCTCTCATACTACCAATTTATACAAAATCATATTGTCTAAAATAATTATCCCTATAAATAATAATTATAACAATGATAATTTGTTAGCACAAGGGGATATGGTAACAAGTATTTTTATCTAATACAAATAATTTGAACACAGGTCTACTTAACCCATAGATGTGTCCTCAAAAGGTGTGTCTGAGTGGACCTTGGAGTAATGACTTTTAAGGGATTCTCAACTCCTCAGAGCTTCACCATCAAATGCAGTTTAGTATCATAGCCAGGATATTACTTTTTGTGAGGGTCATAGGAACACTTAAAATAAGTATGAATGCATTTTAACTATATAAAAAAAATGTATAAATATCTTTCTAATGAATCTGTTGTTAAACATAAGATTTAAAGATGAAAATTTATCTTCTTTCATTGATTTTGTTTTTAACATTTTAAAATGTTTGACACACTTAGTTGAATTTGTAAACACTTTTATTTAAACTATTGTTTTTTTTTATCAGTGTCTTGTTTTTTATAAACAAAATTTATTCAAAAGCAACAATATCAAGTATTTCAATCTTCAGATATGATTTAGCCTTTGGGGAAAAAGAACACCATACAAACAAAAACAATGTAATTCCCAATGATCAAGGAAAACCCTAAATAGATCTAAGAGTGTAGAAAGTATGAATATTAAAATGACAATATAATTGCTAATCTCAGTGTAATAGATATATAAAAAATATAAGAGATCTATAAAAGAAGACCATCTATAAAGTATACATCTGTGAAGCTAAATTTGTCAAGTAATCTTTTTGTCTTCCTCTGTAACAATTCATTTAAAAGCAAAAATATTTAACTACAAACTGTTCACTTATTAATCATATGTCATCATCATTAAATCACACTGCTAGCACAGATTTCCCTGAGTCTCTCTTGCCATTTTCCCCTATCATCTATCACTTCTGGTAGGTTTTCTAGACTACACCCTGTGTCTTTACAGAGCTGTTGAAAGTATGTTCTTTTTGGTCTGCCAACTGGCATGTCCATGTGAAGGGTTTCATTGGAGAATGTTACTTATGAGTTTGTCTTTATTTCTCCAACATTATCCTGCATACCTTGTTTGTTTGTCTTTTTTTGGATAGTTTCAGTGATAGGAGGTATGTGGCCATACAGCAGCTGTTTTGTGGCATGTTGCTTTCAGAATTTGTTCACTATAGCTCATCGCATTCTTGTGGAATTTTCATCCAGCTTTTTCTCTTTACACTTTGTGTCCATATAGTACATCCATATAGTAGAATTGACACAATCACTGCTTCGAAGAAACTGCGTTTTATTTTATCAGATTTGTTAGACTTCCCTATGATCAACAACCTATTGATAGCAATTCATACTCTCGCCAGGTGAATATTGATGTCACTTTCAGTAGATGAGATGCTGTCACTGAGGTACATAAACTTGTTCAGTAATTTCAGAGAACTCTCATTTAGAGTGGAAATGTCTCCTTTTTGATTAAAACACATGTACTCTGTTTTGTCTGTATTGACATGGAGGCCAATGCCTCCTGCTGCCTGCTCCAGACTATGCAGAAGGTATTACGCTTGGGCAGGTGTATTTGCCAGGAGTGCTATGTCATCTGCGTAGTTTGTGTCTGAAATAGTTTTTGCAGGGTATTGTCTTCTTGCCTTTTTTAGTGTAAAGCCATTTTCTTTCATAAGATCTATTAACATTCGAAGTACATAGTCTAGGTAGATTATGAACAGATATGGGGCTAATGTATCGCCTTGCAGAACATCAGCAACATGTCACAGAAATCTGTTTCCCTCCTTGCCTAGTCAGCTGGGGCTGTAATATACACTGACTGCACCTCTGCAGAGGGGTAAGACCCCCTCCTCCCAACGCGTGTCCTGGATATGACCTAAAACCATTTGATACTGAGGTTTCAGTGATGCTGGGGCTTTGGAGAATGCGGAGCACCACTTCATTTCCATTGCTCCCAGGTCCACTCAAGCCCAGAATGGTACCACCTGATAAGGCCCTATCTATGGTTTAAATAGAACTAAACTGCATACTTATGCTAAACTAAATTGTTTGAATTAGAATTGTTTAACTTAACTGAATAGCTTGCAACAGAAATATTTTTGATGATTAAACTGTGAACTCATGCTAAACTGAATTGTTTGAAATAGAACTGATTATTTGTATAAAAATGGATTTGGCATTAAATAACCGAAAAAGGTTGATATGCCATAAAACCCAACCAACCAACAACTGTTTCCCTCCAAAGAGAGAACCTTGACTTTAGTGTTACTATAGAGCATCATTATGCCTGTGACAGTTTTTTTAGGAGAGACCATAGGCTTGGAGAAATATGCAAACAAAAGTGTCACCTTGAAGTTTTTTTCAGGAACTCCTATGAGTCAACAGATTGTCAGAATCTGTAATGTGGTGGATTGCTTTTTCTGAAAACCATTTTGATTCTTTGTAAGAATTTTCTAAATTTCTCATTCGATGTAATTGAGAAGCAGAAGATTATAAACCTTAGTTATGGAAGTAGGGTTTATGCCTCAGTAGTTCTTGCTAATTCTGAGATCACCTTTCTTGGGGAAGGGGACGATGCAGCCTTTTGTCCATCTCTCTATTGCATTCTTGTTATATACAGCATTGCAGTAAGTCATCAGATTTCCTTGTCTTCCATACTTCTGTTGGTATTTCATTAAGACTGACAGTTTTTCTGATTTTAACTTTTGTTTCTACTATGTTGAGTTCTTCCTGAGTAAACTGTCCTAGTTTGATGTCTAGTTGGTTATTAATAATCTTTCTGATAGATTTATCTGTGACATTTCTATCATATTCTTGAAATGTTTTTCCACATCTGTACTTGTTCTTCTTGGCTGGTAGCTATTAGTTTAGCTCTCAAGGTGCTCTTCTTTTTTCTCTCTTGATTTAATTTCTGCCTCGCTATTTGAGATTGTTTATCTTCTACTTAGTTTCTAATCTTATTGATCTCGCCTTGAATGTATACTATTTATTCTTTTTGGTAAGTGTTAATCAGTTATCTTTGTGCCTTCTTAAGTTTCTGAGCATTGGCATTTGTTGGATTTCTTTTATTACATAAGGATGCTGTTTTCACATAATCTCATTTTTTTTCCTAACTGCTAGTACCTCTTATCAAACTCTGTTTGGCTCTTAGTTTGGTTGGTATACATTCTGCTTCTGCTTCCATGTGGACATTTATGAAGTTCTCATATTTGTAAGTTGGAGTGAAGAGTATTGAATTTGTTTTTTAGTGTTATCATGTATTTATTGCTAATATCTCTATTGTTAAGTGAGGACCTGTCATAATGTGTGTTTGGTTTTGGCTGTTTTTGTTGTACTCCTGCATAAGCCCAGACTTATCTTTGCTGTGACAATTCTGTGATCAAAAGATACTCACTCCTTCAATAGAGGAATATGCCTCACAATTTAGAGTGCTTTTAATCTTTTTTTTTATTCATGAGGATGTAATCTATCTGTGCTTTAGCATTATTTGTGTAGGTGTAGGTCCATAGTTTTCCTTCCCTTTTCTGGATTTTAGTATTAAGGCATGTTAGTCTGTTTTCAAATGGGAAATCTGTCAGGTATTCCTTATTTCTGTTTCACATGTTGCTGAATTCTGTTGGATTTTTCCCATTTCCTTTTGATGAGTTGTGTAAGCAGTATTTGTTGTTTTCATCTTTACATATTTGAGCATTCATATCTCCCAATGATTAGAATATTGATAGTTTATTGTAGAAGGTGATGAGGTCTATTTCATAACTTGCATTGGTTGGACTGTAAGAGGAAATGATTGTTGTGCTGGGGTTGCCGCTAAATATAGCTCCCATCATTCTAGTTTTTTTCTTGATGCTGTTAAGTGATTTTTGGGCATGAAGACTGAGAAGCATTCCTACTCCTCCTCTGATGGCATTGATGGAGTTTTTCCATGCAGATTCTGAGATGAATAGCCAACCATTTTTGGAATCGTGGTACTTTATTTTTACTTCACTTTGATAGTGTCTATGTTCTTATATGCATACTAAGTCTCTAGTGGGGTGTCCTTGTGGTGTAATGGTTAAAGCGATGGACTGCCAAATCGTAGTTAGTGGGTTCGAAATCCAGTCGTGCTATTATGTGCACTTTATCACAAATACCCTTAGGAAAGATATGAACCCCCTTATATTCCCAGCTATGGGTTAAATAGTACCACTACCATTCGTTACGAAGAATGGCTTTGACATTAAATAACCTACAAAGGTTAATATGCCTTTAAACAAAGAAACCTATGTCTGTATTATGCTCTGCCATAGATGCTGTTAGCTCCAGTAGCTGGCCTATTCTATTTAAAGTTCTAATGTTAAGTGTCACTATATGTACTGTGCTTTTGCATCTAAGTAATTTTTGTTTGGGTGTGAGTTCTGTAATTGAGTTTTCAAAAACTTGAGCCAGAGCTCCAACCTCTGCAGAATACACCCCTTGTTTTCCTGCACAATGGGTAATGCAGTTTGGATACATGGTTTGAATCATTCATGATAATCTTTCGATGGCTGTATTTGTTATATACTCACATAATAAATATGCTTATATACACATATACATGTTCATGCAGCATCATAACGACACAATAATAAAGACAGACGCACGCAGGAATAAACGATGCATGATAAAGACACAGGAAGATTTCTTTAACAAAATATATACTTCTCACTTTATTGCAAGGGTTCGAAAGGGTTGTTCAAGGTTTGCATGTGAGAGGGAGTTGGAGACCAAACATAAACTGTAATATCTTGACCCCACTGTTATGACCGTCATGTTGTGTCTTTCTTGTTCTTTAGTGCTCAACCGGAGGCCTAGGGGATCACTCTGCTGGATGCTGGCTTTCTTTATTGCATCTTATCAGCATCTTCTCTGGACCCCAAACTCCATCGGGGTTTCCAAGGGCCCCCTCAGTCGGGTCTAGCTTTCCCTATCACCCCTTGTCTCCAACTGTCTGGAACTCCTCCTGGCAACTGCTCTGGCTCGTCGAACTCAACGCAATTATATAATCGTTCAACGCCCACTCGATCTTTGAAATCGAATGTTTAATCGTCATCAAGCAGAAATAACTGTCATGCAGTTCAGAGGTCACTCTCTTCTGGTGCATCACTCTGTAGTGTACCATGGGAATTTTTCTTGCTTGTCCGATTTCATCAGCCAATTTCCGCCCACGCGATTTCCTCTCATAACTTCCATTAGAATGTATCACTTCCTTCCAGTGCATCACCTTGAATGGCATTTTTGGCCAGGTGAAAAGGTCAAAACATAACATATTTATATCTCATCCATAGATGCCGCCTTTATAGATGAGTAGCAGTAGTTTCCTGATTGAACTGTTTGATCCTGTGGGGTTCAACACCTAGCATCAGGTGATTCAGTCCGTTGACCTAACATTGGATTCATCTGCATACTTTATATCCACCACCCTGCTTCCTATGGCTAAATTTTTATGTGTGTACTAAAAATAATCCACTAATTACAAAGTATCCACTTACTTTTTCACTACTTTTCCCCTCTCCAAATAACTTATACTAAACTGATACTTAAAATTCAAAGGAAAGAAAGCATACAACTTTCTTCGATAATACAGCAGAAATTTAGTCTTACAAAATATTTAATAGCAGATGATATTTTTTGGTATTTCAGCAAAGTTAAAGTTTTCTGTGAAAATATTATCATTATTTCCTTTACTACCACCATTTGTAATATGATTTAAAATATGCTAAAAAAATGTGGAAATGAACATTAGAATTAGATATGTTTCTCAAGTAACTAAAAGAAAAATTATATAATCAATGATGAGTAAAAGAAATATGCTTATTTTTAGTTAAAATTATAATTGAATATTCTCGTTAAAAATATGATTGAATTAATTTCTATTCACTCATCTATTATCTATTTAAAATAAATAAATCAATAAAAATAAGTAAATTTAGCATCACTCAAATTCATATTATTATTATTATTATTATTATTATTATTATTATTATATTATTCACCACCACTCTTACTATTAATGTACTGATATGAAAAAAACAGTAAAGTAAAAGAAAAAAATACTCAATCATAGTTTTAAAAAATATACCTAAAATTATAGTTGAATATTATAGGTAAAAATATATTTAAATTAATTTCTATACAGTCGTTGATAATCTATCTAAAAAATGAAATAAAATAAATAAATGGATGAATTTAGCATCTCTTATTTTCATTTTATTATCATTATTATTATTATTAGTAGTAGTAGTAGTATTGTTATTATTACCTTTACCACCAGCACTATGAATACTATTGATGTGTTCAGATGAAAATAAATGGTTCAAATGAATGTTAGAATTTGAGATGGTTTCATACAATTCAAGTAAAGTAACTTAAAAAAGTCAACCCCAAGTAAAAGAAAATATACTTAAAATATAGTTAGATAAACTTAAATTATAATTTAATATATATTTAAAATGTTATTGTTAATATATAGTTAAATAAATTTTCATACAGTTATTGCTAATCTATTTTAAAAAATTAGATGAATAAATTTCACAAAATAAACATTGAATTAATGAATCACTTAATTTCATACTTTAATGTACTATAAAGACATCTACCATAACTTGCAAAATAAATTACCTGCAAATTTTAAAGAATAAAGAAAAAGCATAGAATTATTTACTTAGTCTAGGTACCTCTTTTTGCATACTATTAAAATGTAAATAGATGCATAAATAAATAAAGTTCAGTCACCAAATTTATAATGAAATTAAATATAATTCATTTTCATTTGATAAAGTTATTTAAACCCTTTTTTGAAATAGAGCAATTTATGTATCTATTTTATATCTTAAATAAACTAATAGTAATCATAAATTTGTACATAATTGATACATACAGTGTTCATATTTAATTTTACTTGAATAAAGAATGATACAATGAATAGATATATAAATTGATAAGTCAATAAATAAAAATCACCACTTCACTTATTTACTATAAAATATACCATTGTCGAGGATTGATGAAAAAGACATCAGTTCATTTCGACGTCAGCATTCCAAATTGTGTGTGTGTGTGTGTGTATATATATATATATATATATATATATATATATATAAACAAAATTTGGCATTAAATATCTCCTAAGGTTTGATACACCATTATACATCAACTGCCCAGCTTCAAGAACAAAATCATCTCAAAAACTGAGAGACTAAACATTAAACAAAGACAATGTAACTGCCAAGAATGAAAACACAATAAAACCAAAACCTTAAATAAATCCGAGGGTTGAAAGTATCCATATTAAAACTTACAACATAATTGTAAACCTCAACATAATCTTTCTTTATATATATATATATATATTCTATCTGCTAAGCATCCATCTGTGAAGCAAAATTTTTCTGTTTGTCTCAGGCTCTAACAATTTAAAAACAAAAATTATTTGCTTACAAATCATATATATATGCAAAAAAACAAGATTTGGCATTAAATAATCCACAAGGGTTTATATGCCATTAAACAACAATCAAACCAACACTTCTCAGCATATATCTACTTTGACATTTCTATATATCAGCCCCATTACTGCCAACAGACTGTATAATATTCAAGGCACTTTGATATTTCAAGGCTTCTAAATTCTAATGATTATCTCCCTTGACTTTCTTCACAGTGTGTATTTTTGTAGAGTTCAAGATGAAGAAAATTTTACTGTAAAAATATTAGATTAGAAAGACAAAGATATGGCAAAAAAAGGTTTGTGTCCTGTGTGCCATTTGGTTAAAAAAAGAATTTAGAGACTTACTACTTTAAGTATCAGTTACAATGTGGTAGTTTTTTTTTTCCTTCCCAACTGTTGTGACCAATTGCAAATTTTGTCTTCTCAGTAAAAGTCATTGCTTTTTTTTAATTGCTGGGAGTGTATTTTTTGATTTGTAGATAAGAGTGAGGTCACTCTGTTTAAGATTAGAATGTTGGATTTTGAACTTCCACCCTGCCCCACTTTTTTTTTTTCATTTACCTCTTGGACTTTTGATTCTGGATATTTACTTCATTCTTTAATGATTTTTTTAATTTGCACACTTATTGACTGACACAAGCTATTTCCACCCTTCTTTTTTTTCATCTTTTAAATGGCAGACAAATAGTTTGATATGAGGTTAATATTTGGATTTAACAGAGACAGAACTGGTGAACTTGTAGTTGAATGGATTGAGAGGATAGAGCCAATATGTGAACGATGCTAAATCAAAAATGTTGAATGAGTTTTTCCAATGTGTCCAAGAAGTGGAGCTCTAGCAGTTTATCATCAGTTGATCAAGGAGCAGAGAGCCAACAATGAGAGGGTCAAATGGAACCTTACTAAATGAAATTATGACTGACACATTTGTGGCTTTTGATCAATTCAGGATCAGACACTTGTACCCTAGTGAGACAGTGTATGTACTTTTGGCAGAATTTGAAAACTTTGCCCTACTAGTTGGAAAACTGCCAGAACAATAGTGTGTTGTTAGAATTAGAGTAGCCATCTTGTTTCTGATTGAGCAATATAAAATACTCCTTCTAAGTAACAAGGCTACATTATGTCAGTACTCTGTTAATTTGCTATTGTTTATATGTGACTTAGTGGCATCTGACTGGATAATCTACTGCTTCCATTTAGTCACCTTTCATTGGCTAATCTACTGGTGGGAAAGTCCATAGATATTTTCTGACAATTTATAGATGGCTAATACACACAGGCGATCCCTTACAAACAATCCAATGTGTGCTTTTGTCAACCAACATTAGGCATGGACTTTAGACATCATCTTGAATAAACAACATGATTTTGAGCCAACTACTAACTAAAGCCTGGGCTATCATGTCTGACAAAGGAGAATCTAAGAAGACAATCACTGCCACTACATTACCAGCATAGACTCAAAATAATTCAACTCTATCACTGTATCAATATCACTTGCTATAAATGTCCTTAACCAAATCACTTTGCCAGAGACTGTCAGTATCAACATAAGAAGACATAAGGCAGTTCAGCCAGGATGTCACACAGATATTTGATGCTACAAAGTGGGATACACTGCATGCAAGTGTCCCTGAAACAGGATTGCAGATATAATGTCAGTGCCTGTTCCATGCAAGTCTTGAAAGAGGTACTTGCTGTAATTGATTTAAACATTGATAGGATAGAACATACCATTCTGATTCATACAGGTTACTCTTGGTCCCTTACAAACATATTAATTTGTCATCCATGGAGCTGAGAAGAGATGGACATACTGGTGGTTGATACTATTTACCAACCCCTCCGCTCGGGCAGGATATGACACAAGGTCAATTTTTAAGCGGAGTTTAACAGGTTTGAATTCAGAGTTTTCCTTCTTCTAGACTAGTTACCTAACCAAGGCTGAAGAATCTAGTCTGTCCTACTATTTACCCATAGCTGGAGGGAGAATAATTGGATTCATACCTTCCCCAAGGGTATTAGTGCTATGTGAAATGCAATCAGTCTCGTCCAGGATTTGAACTCGTGTCGCCGTGTTCATTTCCTATGACGATAACGACTACACCACGGGCACCACCTCATACTGGTGGTTGATAGAAAACTTCTCAAAAGCAAAGGAGTTGCAAGCATTAGACTTTGGGAAGACAATGGTGACTCAATTAAAATAAGTGCTTTGGTCATGAAGAGCAAATTGTTGGGATTTAATCTACTTGTCAAAATAGATGTTATCAAGAAGCTAGGCACAGTTCCTATCACTGAATTGGGTGAAAACTATCCATTTGTGTGATGATAGATGTGAACAAGCTCAACTTTATTGTGGAATTCAACCTAAATACTAACATCACTAAATCAGGTGAAATCTACCCATTTATGTGATAATAAATATGAACAAGCTCAATTTTACTGTGGAATTCAACCAACATGCCAAGATCTGAAGATCATCATGGAAGTGATCAAATAGACCCCTGCTGTAAAAATTGGGTACTCTAGTACTGATCTAGCCAAATGCAAGTACCAATGTGAACTACAGACATAACTAGAAAATGGTTGGCTGATATCCTACACTAAAGAAAAACAATGTTCCCCAAAGTGCTTAATCCCATTAATGGCACTGGTACAAGCTATGGAAAAGTTTGCCTTGTGTTAGATTACTGGGAAAAAATGGGTATATTGATGCAAGCATACAAGGCTCGTGTTGACATTTGTGCAGAAAAATTGAGAGAATTGCAGAAGAAAGGTCACCCTGTCTCCATGGTTGGTTTGTTGTTTGGGTTTTTTATGGCATATCAACTTTTGTAGGTTATTTAATGCCAAATCCATTTTTATGCAAATAGTTCTGTTTCAAACAATTCAGTTTACAATGTGTACACAGTTTAATTGTCAAAAACATTTCTATTTCAAGCTATTCAGTTTATTCAAACAGTGCTAATTCAGCTAAGTACAGATTTTCTTAACACACACTTAAATGTCCAAACAGTTCTATATTAAACAATTCTAGTTAGTGTAAGTACAGTTTCAATGTCAAAAACAGTTCCATTTCAAACAATTCAGTTAAGCTGAAGTACACAGTTTAAATGTAAGTATACAGTTTAATTGTCAAAAACATTTTTATTTGAAGCTATTCAGTTTAGTCAAACAGTTCTAATTCAAACAATTCAGTTTAGCATAAGTATGCAGTTAGTTCTCTCCAACCCATAGATAGGGCTCTATCAGGTGCTACTATTCCAGGCCAGACTGGACCTGGGAACAATGTGAATGAAGGAGTGCTCCACATTCCCCAAAGCTCCAGCATCACTGGACCCTCACCATCATATTGTTTAGTGTCATATCCAGGACACTCATTGGGGGGGGGGTCTTACCCTTCTGCTGAGGTACGGTCGGTGTATTCTACAGCCCCAGCCGACTGGGCAATGCACAGAGTTATTGTCAAAACAGTTTTATTTCAGATAATTCAGTTTAGCATAAGTACACAGTTCAGATGTCAAAATGGTTATATTTCAAACAATTTAGTTTAGCATAAATATGCTGTTTGAATGCAACAAAAATTAAACTCAAACCATAGTTTAGTTCTATTTAACCCATTGATAGGACCCTTATCAGGTGCTTCCACTCTGGTCCAGAGTGGACCTGGGATCGATGGCCATGAAGAGCTACTCTGCATTCCCCAAATGTTTCTGTGGTTGATCTTTTAGAAGGCCTTCTTGCAAATAAAGTGAATCAATTATTATGGCCATTTCAAGCATTCATTTACAAGGGGTGGAGATACTGTTTGACAAGAATAGGATTTGAGCTTATGTGTCACTGACTGTTAATGAAATCCACTGTAGATACCATGCTGGCAAAAAGATGAGTGTATCCAATAGGCCACCTCAACCTACCAATGACATGTACATCAATGAAAATATATTATCTACAGCATTCAAATAGCAACATCTCACTGACTTTGGGTTGACATGTAAATACCCAGAATACTGGAGACCACTGCACTGTACTTAAGGGTGTCAATGTAGCAGAACTTCCCTTGTTCACAGGCAAAGTCTTCAAGGAACTTTCTCATTTGGAAGAGGCTCTCTACCTTGGGAAAGTTTGGTCAATGATTATAACTTATTCGTGGACATAAAATTGGTTAAATCTAACCAGAACAAAGTGGATAAGCTGACAAGAGTGCCACAAAGATGTCTTGCTGCAATTAGGAAAGAAGCAGAACCCATACACGTCCATGTGACATCAGTGAGCAAGTGCAGTTATGAGTAGACAAAGGTTGGTACATTGTCAAAGGAGACATCTGGCATCAAATGGACCACATACTTTGCAAGGCAGATTGATCCTGTGGTATCAAAAGCAGCATTTAGGACAGTAGACAGTGATTCATGGATTAGAGTGGCAATGAACATTTTTCATTATGGTGGCAAACATTACCTGACATTAATAGACTGTGGTCCCATTTAATTCACTATTTGGCCACAACTGAATCAGCAAGATTCAGTCAATATGACTGACCATGGAAAGCTCCTTTTTGTGTGATTCTTTTGTCATTTCCAAGACACTTCTTAGAAGGTCTTACACCTCTGCAGAGATTACAGTTGGTGTATTCTACACTCCCAGCTACTAGGGTATAACCCTTACAGTTGAAAGATTTTCACATTTTTTAAAATTTTGTTCATTTTCAAGGGGGCAAATCAAAAATTAGGAAATATGTATTTACTAACCCCTCCACCCAAGTATGATGTGATACAAAGTCAGTTTACAAGAAGAGTTGAACAGATTTGAATTCAGGATGTACCCTATGTGAAATTGGCTGAACTGACTCATCTGATGTGCATAGATAAACATGAAGGATTAGGTCTGTATTTACCTGTATGTTTATTAAGTATTGTAGTTTAAAAATTCTTTTTCTGCTTTGATATTAAACAATGAGATATATAAGATTTCATTGAAAGACTTTCTCAGTTATTAGAATTTAATGATATATTAAGTTTACTGTTTTCTTTAATGATAATTCTTGTTTTATTTACAGTTAGTGGTAATGATGGAAAAGTAATGAATTCACATGAGGATCATATGTAAATGTTTTATCAAGTATTATAGGTAGGTATTTACAGTTTCTCCACTTAATTACCTGTTGTATCGTGGTAAGGAAGAGATACACAGTGAAATAAAGAGTTAATTATTTATTAACTGAAGTGATACAGTCCAACAAATATTATGTGTCTCACGCTGTGGGAGTTACGTCCAAAGTTGGTCTTACTACTGACTGAGATCTTACAGAACTCCTTGTGCTTAAGAAACAAAACATCTTTTGTACCTCCGCGATACCGGAAGTCACATGGTACTAACCACTATACAACATTACCTTTCTTGACACTTCAGCTAAAACCTCATAAATTACTGATGGCTACTCATTATTTTAAATCAAACATGTTTCATAAAGTTTTAGTTTTTTATATTAAGCAAATTTTCATCTAAAATGTTATTTCTAAGTCATTCATAATCATTTTGTTTCAAGTGACAATAAAGCAAAAAGAATGTGCAGTGTCAAATACCTTTCATGTAAGTGGCCATTTGTAATGGGATTCATGCATATGCACAGGTTCCTGCCCTTAATGTTGCTGTTGCTTATGAATATGTAATAGGCATGAGTCCATGAATGACTGGAATAGAACAAGAATGAGAGTAACACTTAGTTGGAGCATATAGAGCAGAACTTGGTAGGTGTGAGAGAGAGGAAGAGAGAAAACAAGTTTCATCTGACTTTCTCAGGGAGAAGAAAATGAAAGTAAGCACTTTTTTGGAAGTTTTATTTTGATAACAGTCAAAAGAACATGTCTTTGTTTCAAATAACTATTCCTGTAAATAATAATAATAATTATGATAATTTATTTGCACAAAAGGATGTGGTATCAAGCTTTTTTATCTAATACAGGGTGGAACGATAAAATTTTCGTCCTAAAGAAAACAACACTATAGCTTTATTTTAAAACTTTTATTGAAAAAAATCAATTCAGGTAACTTGATTATGTAGTAGACCTGACATCTATTCAATGTAGCCGCCTTCAGCCTCAATCACCGCCTCAATACGGATCTGGAACTGGGAACATGCCTTTTCTACAAGCGCCGGTGGGAGCTCGATGAATACTCAGCGGATGGTGGCGATCAGGCTGGCTTTGGTGTTGTGGCAGGTCATGTTGGTGATATTCTTGCGTATGACCAAACGAAGTAGTCCAGTGGGTTCAGGTCAGGGGAGGAGGGGGAAGAGAGAGAAGGGTATGAAGTGGTAGCACTCCTTCTAAAGCCAAGCCTGGGTCTCTTTGGACTTGTGGGCCGGCGTCGAGTCCTGCTGCCACACCCAGGGTCTACCACCAGCCACCTGATTGCACCAGGGGATCACCACACTCTTCAGCACATCCAGGTACACTTTGGTGTTGACTTTCAAGCCAACTTCAAAGATGTGAGGTAGCATGATATGGCCCTCACTTGAAACCACATCAAAGACCATAACCGTAGCCGGAAACTTTGTTTTCATCACCCTGGGCACGTTGAACTGTCCGGATTTGCATTTTGAGGGTGCTGGCAATGGTCCTGTTGTCATAACTTGGATTGGTAGAGAGCATGGTTTGTACAGTGGCACATCTCCAATCTCGCTCGTTGAACATTGTGTCACTTTCAGACATGATAGAAGGCTCCTATCGCTCCTGGGATTTGTACACAGCTAGCCAACTAGTAGATGGTCTGCCACAAAAAAGAAAACCAGTTTTCATTAAATGGAAATGGAATCCTGTCGTCTTTACTAGGGTAACAATTTTATCGTTCCACACTGTACAAATAATTTGAACACAGTTGACCCATAGATGAGACCCTAAAAAGTATTATTACCACTCTGGATCATAATAGACATGGTAGTAATGGATATGAAATAGGTACTCTACATTCCTAAGAGCTTAAAAACTGGAACCTCACTACCACGTACAGATTTAGGGTCATACCCTGGATACCATTTTTTGCAAGGGTCATAAAAATACTTTGAACAAAAGAATTATGAATATGCTGAATGAAATTACATTTTCTCTTTATTCAGAAAAATTAAAAGTATAAATTCCTTTCTAAGGAATTAAATTTGTTAAAGGTAAAATTTAAAGATGACAAAGTTATCTTGGTTCATTTATTCTTTTTTAAGATCATAAAATGTTTGACATAATTAGTCTTGTTGGTTCAGTGTGTAAACAATTTTATTTATAGTTTTTTTTGTAATAGTCTCTTTTGTTACTAATAGAATTTATGTAAAAATAAAAATACCAAGCATTTTAATCATCACATATGATTTAGAACTTTGGGGAGGGGGGGGGGAAGAAATTTATCAGTTCTATTTATGAATGAACAAATGACACATGCTTCATTTCATTGATTGAAAATTAGAGCTGATTTTTAACTTTAATAATTTTTAATGATACAGAAGTGTTGAATTCTCACTAATACTTCTTTATTCACAGATACCATCCAGTGGAGTCAAGCAAACCCATCCAATGACAAGACAATTATTGTTTAATAATAATGAATCAAGTTAATATCAAATATATAAATAAGGAAAAAAACACATTGTTGTGAAATGTGCTAAACAAATATCAGTATTTTGTTCAACAATAATCTCAGAGACACACAAAATATTTCTGGGCAAATGTTGATATATTTTTAAAGTTTTCATTGAAACATGAAAGTGTAAATACGCATTAGTAAGAAAACATGTTCCTCGAAGTGCTGTAACATTGAACACATATTCTAACACTAGGTAAAAAGCCCACTATTGTGAATTGTGTAATCAGCATTTTCAGAGGGTTTTCATTTTAAAAGATATGGAAGCACACATTGTAGAGAAGCCATATTCTTGTGAAATATGTGGATCAGCATTTTCAGAGAGTAATAATTTAAAAGTACACATGCAAACACACACTGGAGTGAAACCTTTTCTATGCAAGATATGTGGATTAGCATTCAATCAGAATTCCAAGTTTAAAAGACATGTTCAAACACACACTGGAGAAAAACCCTACTCTTGTGATGTGTGTGGGTCAGGATTTACGCAAAGTTTTAACTTGAAAAAACACATGCGAATACACACTGGAGAAAAACCCTATACTTGTGAAGTGTGTGGTTCTGCATTTTTATGGAATTCATGTTTGAAAACACACATGCGAATACACACAGGCGAGAAACCCTATTCATGTGAAGTGTGTAGCTCTTCATTTTCAGAAGGCACAGCATTAAAAAAGCACATGCGAACACACACTGGAGAGAAACCTTATTCTTGTAATTTGTGTGAATCAGCATTTTCAACAAGTTCTAATTTAATAGACCACACACGAATACACACAAAAGAGAAGCCATATTCTTGTGAAGTTTGTGGATCAGCATTTTCAAGGACTTCTTATTTGAAAGCACACATGCAGACTCACTTTGGAGAGAGACCCTACTCCTGTGAAGTGTGTGGATCAGCATTTATATGGAGTACTCATTTGAAAGAACATATGCGGATACATACTGGAGAGAAACCGTTTTCTTGTGAAGTGTGTGGATCAGCATTTTCACAGATATACAATTTGACAATTCACATACGAACACACACTGGAGAGAAACCATATTCTTGTGAAGTGTGCACATCATCATTTTCACAGAAATCTCATTTGACTAATCACATGCGAATACACACTGGAGCGAAACCGTATTCTTGTGATAAGTGTGAACTTAGATTTTCACAAATGTCTAGTTTACAAAAGCATATGCAAACACACACTGGAAACAAACATTAATTTTGCTAAGTGTTATTGAAATTTTAGAAGGTTCATCTGTAAATATGTGAATATGCAGTGGAGAGTAACCATATTACTGAGAAGTGTATGGTTCATTTTTGAGAGTTCTTATTCAAACTATTCAACACCATCATTTGAAATATGCTATTGTGAAGTGTATCAATTAGAATTCTGGCAGGTTTATAAAAAACATATGAACACATACCAAAGAGTAACTGGGCTCTTGTGAAATTAGTTGATCATCAATTAGAAACTTTATATGCAAACACTGGCAACCATAATATAGTTCTGTTTGTTGCTTGTCCTTTTCAAGGAATTCTCATTTCAAAGTTAAAATTACATGCAAGGACATATTCCAAAAAATACTCTTTGATGTTTTATTCTGAAAATAAAGTTAACTCTTTAAAGCAGGGCTTCTTTGACTCCTGTTGGTGTATAATATTTTGGCAGTAACTTATACAATTCTATGTAAACTTAAATGATACACAGAATTTTAACAAAGCTGTACAAAAGTTGCTTTTAATTCATAGATAATGCCATTACATCATTCGTTAATGAAAAGAGTTACTCTGCTGTTTGCAATATTCAAAGCCAGCCATGATTATTGCATTACCATTTCATTTACCATCATGAAATTAGTTTTCTTTGTAGGCACAAGGTGTGCTTTAGTATTTTATCTTTCCTGAAAAATTAATGAAAATAATTTTTGATTGACCTTGATATATGCCTATAGAGAAACTGATTGTTTTTGGAATTTTTTAATTTCACGGCCAATAGCAGGGATTCTCAGAATGGTCCCTATAGACCTCTAGGAATGTTGTGTACCAATGGAGGAATGAAAAGATCACATTTCTTTATAAAGATATAACTCTCTCTTTATTACTCAAAAGCTTTGAAAAAAGCTGTAAATGTGAGAGAGAGATACAAATGACTTGGACAAATGGAGTACCGTTATGATTGATCCTATATCTTCTTAACTACTTTGTGAGTTTATATTCAGGGACTTATGTCTTTACTTTTTTTTGACAGAAGATTCTCAGCCAGAGGCCACCTGCTCCCCACCTCTGGGCACTTGCTGACTTCTCTTTGAATCTGACTGACCTGTTCTGACCACAGGTATCTGTGTATATATAGTATTCATAATGCTTAAGCATTCCTTCCAGTTCCCATCCCACCTGATCTATGTCCACTATTCTCCTCTTTAAACAGCTGGAACATCCTGTTTATGAAATCCACAATAACGGACTGTCAAGGGTCAATATGTAACACTCTGCCTCAACCTATTTTTCAGACTGTACACTTGTGGACGTTTTCTTTGTGCCCCTCTCTATCTCTCTATCCACCCACATCTTACAAAAAATACTCAAGGACAACAACAACAAAAGAAAAGCTATTATAAGACATCTTAGAAGGCAACCTTTTCATTATGTAAAACTTGCCTGTTCTAGTTATTAACTAAATTACTTCTTTATCTCATCTTCATGTGGTTGGCTCTCCCACATGTGTACGCTAAAAATACGATACAGTTACATATCTCATTTAAAAAAACAATTCTTTGAGGAAGCTAAAAACATCACAAGACCAACATCTTTGTCCCAAAATCCTGGTCACAAACCTTGTGAGCTTAGTCATTCCAGTAACACATTTCATCAGGATTCTTTATGACTACATATCAGTCATTCACTCCACAGGTTCCTAACTGGAGTAACTGGGATTTTGCAAAAATTTTAAAAACATATCTCCATGGCCCGAAAAAATACAGTGGAATGGCATCATAAATTGACATGCGTGCTGCAAACAACTAAAATATACTGCATCAAAAATATCTATCAGCAATGTTACTCCTTTCTACTGTTGATTTTCTGCTTATATCAATTATTTTTTCTAATAATTCCACCCTCCTAAAAACATTTACTCAAAATTAAAATCTAATTCCTTACATCAATGGCAGAAGAAAATTTTCATAAAAAAAATAAAAAGGGTCACCTTGAATTCAAACAATTATTCTCTTCTGCACTTTTCAGTGGTTGGGAGAAAAAAAATTTTCCAAAATACATGCTCTGTGGCAATGCAAACAAGTCAAAATAAAAACTGCCCAACCAAAAAATTCATAACTTAAAAAAGAAAATGTCAAAATGTTTAAAAAAAATGTTCTGGTTGATGTCAGTTCTATTTTTAAAAAAAAAAAAAAAAAAAAACTGTCTCTTTCTCTTCCTTCTCTTCTTCTAATGCAAAAGTGCAGAATCTGTGTGTGTACCAACTGTGTCTCTTTCTTCACTGCTGAGTTGCCCCTTCTCTTCTTTCTTTTTTTTTTTTATTTTACTTTTCATTTTTCTTCTATTAGGTCATTTCTTTTTCTTTTCTTTCCTTATACATTTCTTTGTCTTTTTTTCTTTCTTTGTTTTCAAAGACAAAGCAGTTATTCTCTTTTTTACTCTAATAATTTTCATATATTTTTTTTCTTATTACTGTCCTACCACTGCCCATTGTTCTATTCCTCTCTTTTTCCTTTCTTTCTATGATTCATGTTTTACTTTACTGATTTTTACATTTCTTTTTCTTTTTCTTCTTCTTCACTGTTCAATTGTTTTTCTATAATTTACACTTTTTATCTTTGTCTTCTTTCTATATCTATATATTACTTCTCAACTTTTCTCTTTTTTTTCCAGTTGGTCTCTGTCTTCACTTTAACATAGTCACCATGGGTTTGCCTCCACCTTAATCCAATTTTTGACAAGTATCTCCAGAAAATAAGCTTAGCTCGCATTCAACCACCATTTCTTCCCCTTTTTCCTATTATTACCAAAACTACACCGTATATGTTTTCCGCTCACCTCCAGAGGTGAGATAAGAATTTATGGAAACCCTTTTTTTCTTCTTTTCTTCAAACAACATAAACCTTTCCCTTCTTTGTCGACCCTCATTATTCAACTTTTCCAATAGTTAACAAGTGTACTTTCTTCTTTTCCTAATATTGATTCAAATCCCCTGTTCTGAGCCCCAGTGAACACTGTGATACAGCTCCTGGATCGGTCATGTCCACAACTAATCCCACTCCACATTTTTAATTAATTACTTCCAACACATGAGTGCAAAACATTCCATCTTCAATAAAACACTATTCTGGCCTCTTACTATTACCCAAAAATTCTGTTCCCATTTCAGGGCGATAATCAATAATATATCCAATTTACATAACTTTTCCAATCGATCCATGGACACAGCTCTGTTACAGGCCCCATCCTACACACCTAACTATGGGTCTAAAAGTAAATGAACCTCCCTCTGATCATATACCACAGTCACACCAAAATCTCAGTCATAGGAATCAAATATAATTTTTTTAAAATCACAATATCAAATTACTACATTACGATGTGCATTTACAACTGACACTAATATTTCATTCATAAAAATTTCAAATCACTATGTTACAAATCACGATGTTTTGACATTGAAACTGTGTATTTATACTAAACTGAATTATTTGAAATAAAACTATTTTTACATTTAAATCTGTGTATTGCCCAGTCAGCTGGGGCTGTAGTATACACCAACTGCTTCTCTGCAGAGGGGTAAGACCAACCCTCATCGAGTGTCCAGGATATGACTCTAAACAATCTGATGGTGAGGTTCCATTAATGCTGGAGCTTTGGAGAATGCGGAGTACCCCTTCATTGCCATTGCTCCCAGTTTCACTCTGGCCCAGAGTGGTAGCACCTGTTAGGGTCCTATCTATGGGTCAAATAGAACTAAACTGTATGCTAAACTGAAATGTTTGAAATAGAATTGTTTTTGTATGTATGCTAAACTGAATTGTTTAATATAGATCTTTGATATTGAAACTGTGTACTTATGCTAAACTGAATTCTTAGAAATAGAACAGTTTTTAACATTGAAACTGTATACTTATGCTAAATTGAATTGTTTGAAATAGAACTGTTTTGACATTTAACTGTGTAAACAAAAACTTATATTTATACTAAACTGAATTGTTTGAATGTATAAAAATGGATTTGGCATTTAATAACCTACAATGGTTGATGTGCCATAAAACCAAACCAAATAGCATTCCAATTATGCAATTGTAATTAGTTAAACTCTATTAGTACACAAACATTTTAAAACATGAATGAGCAATGTACTTACAGTGGCTGTGTAATTTTTCTTCCTGCTCTCTTTCAATTCTTATTCAGGGCCTTGTGTCTAACTTTCTACTTCGTGTCTTGATGTATTGAGTTTTCCTTCATTTTCCTCTCTTTTCTTTTCATATTTCACTTGCTCTTTCCGTATTTTGTTCTTTCTTTCTCACTCTGTCTTTCCTTTTTTCCTTTCTTTTCCCTCATTAGCTGGTTTCTTCGATCATCTTGTATGTAACTTCAGGTTTGAATCAATCTACACTGCAGGTCACTGCACACCAAATCAGTTGATATATGTATACTATAAATAATGAGGTAATGAAGAGACCGTAACACATTTTTTTATAAAAACTTAACTCTCTTTTCTTTATTACTTGAAAGTGTTGAAACTAGCTGCAAGTATGAGAGAGAGACAAAGACCAATGAAAGACTGCTATGATTGACCCTATATCATCTTAACCACTTTGTGAGTCTATATTCGGGCTTTATGTCTTTGCTTCTTTGATGAGAGGTTCTCAGCCAGGAGCCACTTCCCCCTACTCTGGGCACTTGCTGACTACTCTCCAAATCTGAGTGACTATTCTGTTCTGACCACCTGTCTGCGGGTATCTGTGTATATATAATATTCATAATGCCTATGCGTTCTTTCAGGTGTTCCTTCCAGCTCTCAAACCATGTGAACTACTTCCGTTGTTCTCTTGTTTACACTGCTGGAACATCCTGTTTATGAAATCCACAATAACTGGCTATCAAGGGTCAATATATAACAGGAGGTTAAATAAAAGCATAGGTGTCCACATTGTGTGAATTTACTCGTAGGCATTTATAAATCTCTTCATAACAGCTGAATTGCTTGAAATAGAA
Source organism: Sepioteuthis lessoniana (assembly GCA_963585895.1). Classification (NCBI taxonomy): domain Eukaryota; kingdom Metazoa; phylum Mollusca; class Cephalopoda; order Myopsida; family Loliginidae; genus Sepioteuthis; species Sepioteuthis lessoniana. The sequence goes on along the minus strand of OY757908.1, from coordinate 38,371,675 downwards.
ATGTTTTTGACAATTGAACTGTGTACTCATACTAAACTGAATTTTTGAAATAGAACTGACTTTTTGCATAAAAATGGATTTGGCATTAAATAACCTACAAAGGTTGATATGCCATAAACCCTAACAACCAACCAACCAATCTTCATCACAGGCGAACAAAAATTCTGGATCATATAGACAAATATTGTATACCAAGCTGAATGCCTGATTGGGTGTGATGGTTACTAGTGCTGTGTTTTGCATATGCAACCTGTTCAAAAGATGGCTCATTTAAGTAAATGAATGATCTGGCTCTGATAAAAAAGATCTGGATTTTACAAAAGAAAACAATTATGTTTTAAATGAAATTTTTAAAAAATCCTGAAACCTAAAATGTCCAATTATATAATAGGTTCTGAGATGTTTTTAAAGGAAAAAAAAAGATTATTTAGTAATAATATATAGATTTTATCGGGACATTGGCCCAGCGGTTAGAGTGTTCGCCAATGGCCCGGGAGACCTGGGTTCAATCCCAGGTCGAGTCATACCAAAGACTTTAAAAATGGAACTTGATACCACCTTGCTTAACACTCAGCATTATAAGGTACGGTTCAAGGGTAAAGTGGAGCAATCCAGGGAATGGAGTAGCGCCCTCCCCTACACCTTGGTGTAGTAGCTATCGAAAAGGGAGCCTTCGGGTCACCCTCGACTATGGTCGCTAACTTTACTACTTTATATAGATTTACAAAAGAGAGGAAAATAATGACAAAGTAAAATTAAAATAAAATGCCTAAAATTTTAATTCTTATCCATGGTGACAGATTTTTGATGAAGAAAATATAATTATTATTAACAAAATGTCCAGATCTGGCCAAAGAGATTCAGATCTTCACTTGTTTTGGTATTGCCAAATAGTTCTTAGTAGGGGAGTTATTATATGATTCACTATACATAGAATGTGGTGATTTGTAGATCAAACTCCCTCACCTGAAACTGATCTCCTCAGTGCCTACTAAATCAATTATTTTATTAAAAAATAGTTGAAGAATTAAAGGTGTATTTGCATTTATAATTTGCTGTTTGTTTTCTCATGTAAATTGTTTTAAACTTGTTTTGTAATTTTGTATTCAATTAATTTATTTTGAGTTGAAATGAGGTTAACTTTGTTTATAAGGTGTGCATCATGTAAAAAGTTTAAGCCATTATGTAAACAGATGTTATGTGCAATTTGATGTCTTTTTAATATAAATTTGTCTTTGTATCCTAAGGATTATTGATTTTTTCCTATCTTAATATGAAATTATTTTGATTTTTAAAAGAATTGAAAAAAAAATTATCGTTTTTAATTTTCATAATTCACTGCAAATTTCCAGGATTATTGATTTTTTTTCCATTTTGATATAAAATTTTGATTTTCAAACTTTCATATGGAATTCAACCAACACGTCAAGATCTGAAGATCATCATGGACACCCACTGAAGTTTCTAAAAAATTAGGTTCTTGAGTACTCTGTTTCTGAACTGGCCAAATGCAAGTACCAATTTGAACTGCAGACATGACTAGAAAATGGGTGGCTAATATCCTACCCTGAGGAAAAACAATGTTCCCCAAAGTGCCGAATCCCATTAATGGCACTGGTGAAAACTAACTGTAGAAAGGTTTGCCTTGTGTTAGATTACTGGAAAATAAATGGGTACATAGATACATGCATACAAGGCTCATATTGACATTTTTGCAGAAAAATTGAAAGAATTACCAAAGAAAGGTCTCACTGTTTCTGTGGTTGATTTTTAGAGGGCCTTCATGCAAATACAAGGGAATCAATTATTATGGCCATTTCAAGCATTCATTTACAAGGGGTGGAGATGCTGTTTGACAAGAATAGGATTTGAGCTTAATGTGTCACTGGCTATTAATGAAATCCACTGTAGATACCATACTGGCAAAAAGATGAGTCTATCTGATAGGCCATCTCAACTTACCGATGACATATACATCAATGAAAATATATTATCTACAGCATTCAAATGACAACATCTCACTGACTTTGTGTTGACATGTAAATACCCAGAATAACTGGAGACCACTGCACTGTACTTAAGGGTGTCAATGTAGCACTTCAAGAGAAGGCAACAGAACTGTACTTGTTCATAGTCAAAGTCCTCAAGGAACTTTCTCATTTGGAAGAGGCTCTCTACCTTGTGAAAGGTTGGTCAATGATTATAACTTATTCGTGGACATAAAATTGGTTAAATCTAACCAGAACAAAGTGGATAAGCTGACAAGAGGGCCACAAAGATGTCTTGCTTAAATAAGGAAAGAAACAGAACCCATACATGTTATCCATGTGACACCAGCAAGCAAGTGCAACTATGAGTAGACAAAGGTTGGTACATTGTCAAAGGAAACATTAGCCATCAAATGGGCCACATACTTTACTAAGCAGATTGATCCTGTGGTATCAAAAGCAGCATTTAGAACAGTAGTCAAGTAATGACAAGAAAGTCTGCTGATTAACCCATCACTTGTTTACTAAGAGGAAAATTGGATGTTAGCGATGCATGGATTAGGGTGGCAATGAACATTATTCATCAAAGTGGCAGACATTACCTGACATTAATAGAATGTTGTCCCATTTATTTACTATTTGGCAACAATTGAATCAGCAAGATTCAGTCAGTTTGACTGGCTATTGAAAAGTCCTTTTTGTTTTTTAAATTATGAAATTCTCACTGACAATGACACATCATTTCTACAATAAAGTGATTTTCAGCTCATTTGAATTCAGAATTTTCTGACAGCTTGACTGGTTGCTTTATCTTGGCTAAAGAACCCAGTCTGCTCAATTATTGTCCTATAGGTAAGAATAGTAGCGATATATTCATGTCTTTCTTAATGGCATTATCACAATGTAAAATGCAAACCGCTTCATCTGGGAATTAAACTTGGGTCAGATATTTATCAGAATGTATGAAGGCAGTCTAAAAGTAGGAATATATGTTTTGGATTTACATTTGACTTTTTTTTTTTTTTTTTTTTTTTTAATAAAATTAATAATAAACTCATATACTACAAAGGAATAGATTGTTTTTGTTCATAAGATATTTAGTCTTGATATATAGTGATGTAGGTCAAATATCAACTTTGGATTTGACCCATACAGGAGGCACCTGTGGAGCCTTGGATTTTTTTTTCTGTACTGTAATCCTTTGAATTAAGAAAGCTCTTCTGGAAATTCTAGATCTTATTTGCCATTGACATAATTGTTATTGTCAAGTTGACACCTCAACATTTTTAAAGTCAATACGTTTCAGTGTCTTTGAAACTGTTGCACATGGACCCATGCTGGTTAGGTTATTTGGTAATTTTGTTGAATGGCATATCAACCTTTGAGGGTTATTTTATACCAAATCTTGTTTATACATGATTGAATGAATAGTTTATTTGCATATAAATGATTTCAAGTATAATGAATAATTAAAGAGTTCTATTTGACCTATAGATTGGACCCTAATAAGTACTACCACTCCAAGTTTGAATGGACTTGGAAGTAATAGCTATAAAGGAGTACTTTACATTCCTCAAAGCTTCAGAACTAGAGTCTCACCATCAGATTGTTTTGTATCATATCCTGGACACTTGTTAGAGGGGTCTTAGCCCTCTACCAAGATGCAGTTGTTGTATTCTGCAACCCCAGCTGACTGAGGTATGACCCTTTCAGTTGAAAGATTTTCACAATGATTAAAAGGTATAAATGACATGAAGCCGAGAAACCTATTTGGACTTTATTTAGCATACATTATTTGTTAATAAAACAGGAATTATTTATAATCACAGGGATTCTATTTTACAATGAAAGGCAGGTGGGGAACAGAATGTTCACGACAATCTCCCCCAGCTGCTAGAAGTTGTTTGTGGCAGTTAGTCGATCAACATTAAGAAAAGATTAAATCCTTGAGGAATTCATTTCAAAATGTTTTTAACCCTTATCTGATCCAAGAAAAACAGCTAAATATTTACTCATACATTAAGCAGTATGGAAGTTTACACAAATACTCTGATCAAGATAAAAGAGTTGCAATTTCTTTTACTAGTATAAATGTTATAGATTCAGTCACGTTAGGTGTTGGAGTCTTCTTTTTGGGAACTAATTTCTTGGAGTTTTGAGTGGGTGTGTCAGGGTCTGGTATTTCAGGAAAATAGTTTTGTACCAGATCTGTGGGGGCAAGATCTGGGAGTGATGCCGTAGTTTCCTTGCTGTTCTGAAAACGAATGTGTACATAATGAGGATTAGCTTCTATAATTTCTGTTTCCTCCACAATTGGGTTGTACTTCGATTGTCTGACATATCATTTCAAAAGAACCTTTCCTGGTGTTGATAGCCATGCTAGAACAGAACAACTACTCAAGGATTTATTTTCTAAGTTATTAATTTTTCTTCTACACGTGTTTCCACTATTTACACTTTCATCAGGAAGATTATAATGTCGATGGCAGCTGTATCTTTGATTTACACTTTGTCGACTTTTGATAAGCTTGTTCTTTTTAATTTCAGGATTTTTTATGAGAATTTTCAGGTTGCCTGTGTTAATTATCCATGACAAATTTTCATCTTTGTAGGTGTTATTTCTCTCTTTCTCTTCTCTTTACAAGAGTGAATTCTGTGTGTCTGTTCATGTGTTATGTATGTGTATACATACTTTCAGTTTTTTCCCTAAATAATATATGATATTTGATATGCCATCGAGCTGATTTATTTTCCTCATTGGGTCGTTGTGTGTGTGTGCACCATAAAATTCACTTGACTATTTTTTCTTGGTGTGTCTGTATAGTTAAGATCTGTTTAATGTGAGTTTGAATTTTTTAATGAAGTTTTTTTTCTTTAATTTGGAGTAGTGTGTAGTCCAGTTTGGTATATTGGCATTATTTTGGACATTCAAATGCTGCATTTGTATTGATGTTTTGAAACATAGTTTTCGATGTTACTTAATATTACTTATATAAAGTGATATGTAATATAATTAAGGATATTTAGAGTGTTCGCCAATGGCCCGGGAGACCTGGGTTCAATCCCAGGTCGAGTCATACCAAAGACTTTAAAAATGGTACTTGATGCCTCCTTGCTTAACACTCAGCATTATAAGGTACGGATCAAGGGTAAAGTAGAGCAATCCAGGGGAAGGAGTTGCGCCCTCCCCTACACCTTGGTGTAGTAGCTATCGAAAAGGGAGCCTTCTGGTTACCCTCGACTATGGTCGCCAACTTAGTTATATCAAACAGAACTTAAGTAGACATACATTTTTTATTTTTAAGTAAGGGAATTATATTATAAATTGAATTACCATGACCAGAAAACCCGGCAAGTACCACATGCAACATATGGAACAACTGGACAGCTGTTTTGACTTTATTAGGTCTCATCAGCAGTGTATACAATAATCTCCCTCGCTGGAAATCAAACCAGTGACCACGGAATGCAGTGCTGAAACTACCACTGAGCTCTGGGTCCACATCGCACTCCAGGGATGCCAAATTTGACTGTTTCCTTGTCCATGAGGTTACGATTACGTGAATGCGCATCTTCATTCCTTTTGGAAAGGCGTAGCCCATGAGGTGACCGTGTCCTCTGTAAAGAGTATGGATGTAACTACAAGACACATTCAGGTTAATTGGCTACGCATTTACTATGACTAGTTAATTTAAGATCACTTGTGTACAATGTGGACCAGTAGCTAAGTGGTAGAGTTTCGACTGCATTCTGTGGTCGCTAGTTCAATCTTCAGTGGGCGAGATCACAGTATGCGTTTCAGATGGGACCTAATAAGGTTGAAACAGCTGTCCCATGTTTCCGTATGTCACACGCATTGCTTACCTGATTCCGGTTATCAGCTCACAAATATTTTACATGTGCACACACACACTTACGCACATGTGTTATATTTTTTAAATAAAATTCAGTTGTTATCCTGTTACCAGAGAGAGTTGACATAATTTATTCTCGCTTGATGAACTCACAGTTACCCTTTATAAACCTGCTTTATAAAGGCTTAACTATAATATATATATATATATATATATATATATACTTTATTTATATTTTACATTGTGCCTTACATTTAAGTTGAGCTCTCTCTGGATAATTCTACCACAAAATCTCTACACACCAAATATACTTCACTAATGGAGTTATTTACACTGGATTACTCGTTTTAAAGCATCACTTTTCCCCTCAATGCATTCATTCTAGCAGATAAAATAGTGAATTTTATCAAAAGGATACACTGAAGGACCTATTTTTATTTGCACCCCAGTGAGTTTCCACTTGACCAAGAAAGGGATGTATTCTACCAGAAATCCCCGAAGACCCTACCTAACAACAAACTTTTGGACCCTTTCAAGGATAATCTGTTTAGATCAATTAGAAAAATCAAATTTAGAAAACGATTTAATAATTTTCAGTCGAAAATCAAAAAAATCAAGAGATTTCAGTTAGAACTGACAAATCGATAAACATGTTGCGAAGGCCAGATAAATATACCGGTCCCCGCAAACTTTTGAAATATAAGTGAGTGACAACAAACTAAGCAAGAATGACAAAACAAGGATGTTGCTTCGAAAGGCCAAACTTTATTATGGCGAATCGTAAATCGAAAAAGCGTATGGCAAACAATCATCGCAGCCGAATGGTGATCGTTGAAACAGGATCTAGTCACTGGATATCTGGTACAAGACTGGTATCCGTTGGATTGGTGGTCACTGGTGCAGGACTGGTATCTGCTGGTGCAGGACAGGTAGTTGCTGATATCTGCTGGTGTAGGAAGGTAATCGCTGGTGCAGGACTGGTAGTTGCTGGTATCTGCTGGTGCAGGAAAGTGGTCGCTGGTTCAAGACTGGCAGCTGCTGGTGCAGAACTGGTAATCGCTGCTGCAGGAAGGTCACCAGTGCAGGACTGGTAGCTGCTTCTGCGGGGAAGTGGCTGCCGGTGCAGGAGTTATTGTTGCTGCTGAAGTGAAGTGGTCGCCGGTGCAGGAAGGTAGCTGCTGGTGCTGTTTCAAAGAGTATTAGACTTTCTGAATTAATCCTGAAAGGGGCTGTTAGATTGAGAGGCTGGTAGTTGTGTCTGCTGCATTGTGCCGTCTCAGGAGGTGTTTGGATAGACTTTCTGAGTAGTCTGAAAAGGGCTTTTAAGCTGAGAGGCTAGCAATCTTCTTGCGTTGTCTGCGGCTAGAATCAGGACGTCTGCTTTAGGGAAAGCCTTGAGCAGTCCTCGTGAGCAGCTGCTGCTGATTAGGCTCCGACCAGGGGAGAATCTGGTTTATCCCGCATTCTCAGCTGGCGTCCAGCCTAACTGATTTGACCCGGTTTGATACCGCTGCTTTTATAGCTACCTTGTGCCACTACGCTACGTGGTCGATGTTGAATGACCTTGCTTATTATTACTATATTATAGTAAGAAACTTCATTCTAATTCGACCATGTGTTTTTAAGTACTACCTATTATGTCCATTAGTTGAGGACTGTCCTCAGAAAGACAGGCTGAATTTAATATTTTAAAAAAAGTTCTGTGCAGAGCAATTTAGTCCCTTAACGAATTGTTCCTAAATTCTATTTGCTAGCGACATCAGTGACTCATCATTTTTAGGAATGGGGTTTGTTTTGTTTTGGGTTATGAGTAATCGGTCGACTACGATAAACATATATAAGATTAGCCCTTCTAATTATCATAGAATTCTACAAAATAAGATTACTGATACTTACAAACTAGACAACTGGGATACTCAGTCACAAATTGATAAGGACACAGCAAGCTGCACATTAATGACAGAATAGGTAAATTAATGAAAAAAGTGCTTATATTTTAATACTTATATATATAAACCCAATTTCCGTGATGAACAACAGTCTAGATTAATAAATCCATAAAAGACTGAACTAAGCCCAGTTTTAAAAAAATTGCTCAAAACATCTTTAACATAAAAAAAAGACTTTTGGTAGAACGTTTGGAAAAACTCTCCGATACCTATCCGTTTTGCTATCGATAGCATTTCTTGAAGGACGGCCTGTAATAGTTGTTGTTGACATTAATTTGTCTAGTAATTCCGGCTTTGTCCTTTCGTGGGCCTCAATTAATGACTGTTTTATTTCCTCGTATTTTTTTGATTCTAAAATTGTTATCGGTATTTTAGCTACCACCTCAGCAGGCAGAGATGATGTAGAATTTTGTTGTAGATACCGTTATATTGCGCAGGTGGAATTGTGCCTCCAGAATGGAAAACCAGCCATTCACTGCCGTTTCCATGAATTCTGGTGTCTTTATGTTAATTTGCTGTAGAGATGCTTCTTCCATTTTTATTCATTTTTTTTTTTTAATTGTTTTTTTTTTTTGTGTGTGTATATATATTTTTATATATATATATATATATATATTTGTTTTTGTTGTAGACGAAGAAAAGAGGAAAAGAATTTTTTTTTTTTTACTTACGTCGAAGGTTCTCTCTTGAAACGTTTGCGACGTGAAGTTGAAAAATTGGTTGAATTTATCCTGGAAATTTCAAAAGTTGCGTCTTATATCCTTTTAGTTGGGGTCCCCATTGTAATATATGTACTTGGGTAATGTTATTTGAGATAATGAATGAGAAGTACAAATATTAACTTTAAAAGAGGAATTTTATTCTTCGTATACAACGCCACGTGGTGGCTAGAAAATGTCCGGCGGTCAACACGTGTGTTTAGTGTTTGGAATCTCTTCAGCAACTGCCTCCTCTTTTGTCTTGGATCGTCTTCGGCAACTGCTACTATCTCCGCTGATTGGCCAGAGGGAGAGGGAAAGCGAGAGAGAAAAGGAGAGAGAAGGGAAGATAGAAGAGTGAGTGACGATGGATTCTGGGATAGCATTCCTTGGCCGAGGTGGAAGTAAGGACCAAGATTTCTGTTGAGTTAGTATTGACTGCCCCATTTACTGACCTTAGTAAGGGAGGTGATACTACAATGTCACTATGAAAGGAACAGAATGAAGGTGTTACCGACTATAACATTAGAACAGAAGCAACAGTACCGGCACTAAGAAATGCCGGAGAAACATTAAGCGATGGTTTAATAATCACCATGGATCTAAAAAGACTACCTAGAACATTTAATGCTTTTTCGATATATGTGACTCATAGCCATAAGGAGCTAATGTTCTCCGAATTCAAAACGCAACTTCGAAGTTTCGAGGATACGGATAAATATCATCAAAACTCAAATGAGGTTGGGACACACTAAAAAATTAGCTCCTCTTACACGAATAATATATCTACAATAATTGATATTGTTGATATTATTGGTAATGTAATAACGATAGAAGTAGTCGTAGTCGTTGTAATAATAATATTGATAACAACAACAATCACAATGATAAATTAGCAAAATCTGTACCTATATTTACTTTATTATTTATGATAATATTATTAATAATAAATGATTCTTAAAATAATTTCAATGATTTTAACAGTAATTAAAATGGTAGTATTCAGTATATATATATATATATATATATATATATATATATATATATATATATATATATATATAATTATTAAGAAATTTAATCGAGATTAAATTTTAATCTTAGATGAAAATCAAATAAAAGCGACAATTTTGTTCTTAACTAAACAGGATTAGTTTGATATTAGTAATCGTGTTCATCGCCACATTTTCCTTAATAAATTAATAAATAGATAAATAATTTTTTTCTTTAAAAAAATAGGTTGATTAATTGACAAGATTTTAATTGCTGAAGGTTTTCTAAGTTGCGTTTAAAACTACTTTAGATACAAAAGAATACATGACTCTAGGCGATGACATTACATCCAGTTTTGACACCAACTTCTAGAACGTCTTTTTGTCACCCACCCTTTATTTTTAAACAAGTAAAAATTAACAGAAGAAGTGTTCCAAAATTTAAATAAAAGAATTTCACTCCTTTGTATGTTGGCTATCTGAAGAGGTTTGTTTCTTTTATAGAGTTGCCAGTTGAAATAAATTGATAATAACCTAATGACAATTTGTTGTGTTTTTCAATTATATATATATATATATATATACATTCATAATGCAATTAGAAGAAAACTCAAACCTGGTTAAATTGTCATTATAAATTTATTTCGGCGCAGATACCATTATACTCTTCGTCTCATCAGATGATTTTATATGTTTTATTTTGACACACACACACACAGACACACACACAGACACACACATCTCTCTCTCTCTCTATATATATATATATATATATATATATATATACGTACGTATATTACGTACGATGCTATTGTAAAATCAAATGTAGCCGTCATTTACTGCATAGGTAAACTTAAACTCGTTATGTATTATAACTAGTTATAACGCACAACTTTTTGACGGCGCTCTTTAGAAATTGAGGCGAGAAAGTATTGCTTTTAAAGTGCGGAGCAGACTAAATTGTTCTAAGCATCGATTATCGCTATAAATCCAAATCCATCTTATCATTAAAGTACATAAATTCCGAAAGTTTATGCATTGGACGATATCGTAAGTTTTTAGAAGCTTTTTTTCTTTTCCTTTTATTTTTTCTTATTCTTTTTATTATATTTTTCTTATTTTAATTAAACAAATTGTAAAATCTATTTTGACGATGTTCGTTTTGTTCATTCATTGAACAACTTAAATTGTTAAGTCTTAACTTACGTGGATTGTTTAAATGGATCATTTTTATTATTTCTTTGCCTTTCTTTTTTTTCTTTTTTTTTTCTTTATTTCAACATTATTGTGCGAAGGTGAATCATAGGGACTCTATAATGGATACTGCTTTTAAAATTTAAGTTGTTTACTATCGATTAAGAATCAAATACTTATTAAGGGGGTTCAATTCGTCCAGTAAATGCCTTGTAAAATGCACCCCAATCAGTTCTTATTGAAAATATCAACTTATTCTTGAGGGACTTACGAGTGGTAGGTCCAATTCGCCTTGTAAATATTTTGTAAAATGGCCCCTGACTGGTGCCTGCCTTGTCGTCTAAGGCTGTAGAATAGGCCGACTACATCTCTGCAGAGGGGTATTACTAACCCCGACCCATCACCCTGGATATGACATTAAAACATCTGATTAAAAGAGTCCAGCTCTAGAGCTTTGGGAAATATGGAGTACCCTTTCATTACCATTGCTCCCTGGTCCACTCTGATCCAGATTGGAAGCACCTGATAGGGTCTTATCTATGGATTAAATAGAACTGTTTGACAATTTAACTGCTTTCAAACGATTGATGTCTAACTGAATTGTTAGTGATACATAACAATACTTGGAAAATTTTATCTGTGTGCTATTGAATGAATAATTTTGAATAGAATTATTAGTATTGATTAGCTAACCCTTGAAACTATTTGGCTGTATGCCTAAATTGAATTGTTTGCATTACATAACAATTCTTGGAACCATTTAACTGTGTGCAAATAATACTATTTAAGTTAGATGGCAGTGTTTGAAACCATCTAAGTCAGTGCATACTGATGCTAAATACTAAACAGAAATATTTATGTTAGAATATTTGGAACCAATTTACTGTTTGCAAATAATAATAATACTTGTGTGTGAGTAAATTAGCTCTTATTCATTTAAAAATGAGACTACCTACAAACTATTGACTTACAAATCCTATGTATAACCCTTTCACTGTATGCAAAGAAATGGGCTCTGGCTCATTTTAAAATGTTATCTTCAAACTATGCTTTTACAGATTCATTTACCTTAAATCTCAATTTAATCCTGTTTTAATTCTATGGTTCTTTTATTTAAGCATTGCTTAAATAAAATAAAAAAACAAAGGATTAAATTGAGATTTTATTTTATTTTATTATTCATTTACCTTAAATCTCAATTCAATCCTATGTTTTTTTATTTAAGCAAAATAAAAAAAAATGAGAAGAAACCATGTGATGTGTACGTATTCTTCAATGGAAGGGTAACTGAATTAATGGGCATGAAAATAAAATTTGAAATTAAAAATTTTAATTTTAAATTTTGAATTTAATTCAGTATAAGTATTACTGTATCCTTACGTAAAGTTATTAAAGAAAGTTGTATTTATCTAAATTAGTATTAAATCTGGAGTTTTAAGTTGAAATGTATTTAGAATTTAAAAAATAAAAAAATTAATTTACTATAATTCCAACCGGCAATAAAAAAAAAATGGAAGTGGGCTAAATGAGGAGAAAACTCTTCATCCCTCTTCTATCCCCTCCCACTCTTCTTTCCTGTGTCTATTCTGAATTATTTTATCCATAAGATCTAAAAAAGTCTTGTTAGTTTTTTTTGTTTATATCAAAACCCATAACAGGATGGAAATAAATTTATAATCCTAATGTGACCAATTTTTGTTTTTTCTTAAAGTAAGTATTGCTCTGTAATATCAGTTACATTGAGCTCTTTACCAGGAAAATTTAAATGTTCACTGTTAAATGTTTTTTTTTGTCCTGATGGAATTACTCCCAACTCCGGTTTAACTGGACCGAATAATACTTATATCATGGATATATATATATATATATATATATATATATATATATATGTATACACACAAGTGGGTAGTGTTCGCCAATGATCCGGGAGATCAGAGTTCAATCCCTGGTCGAGTCATACCAAAGACTTAAATGGTACTTGATACCTCCTTGCTTAACACTCAGCATTATAAGGTATGTATCAAGGGTAAAGTGGAGCAATCCAGAGAAAGAAGTGGTTCCCTCCTCTATCGGTGTAGTAGCTGTTGAAAAGGGAGCCTTTGGGTCGCCCTCGACTACAGTCGCTAACTAATTTATATATATTTGGCTGACTCTAGTTGAGGGTGACTCAAATACTCCCTTTTCAATACCTACTACATTGAGGTGTATTTGAGGGAGCTACTCTTTTCCTGATATTGTTTTAATTACATTGCAATACATGGAACCATTTAATTGTTGCAAATGAATGAATAGAGTTTGATAGAATAATTACTTTTAAATAGCAATACTTAAACCACTTCTCTGTATGCTAACAAATGTCTGATGTTACATTGTTACTGTTACATACTTGAAACCATTTAACTGTGTGGAAACAAATGATTAATAGTAAATAGAAATATTCATGTTTGATAGAAATACTTGAAACCATTTAATTGTGTATAAAAGGATGAGCTTAGGCTTGTTTAAAAATGTATCTACAACATGAGTTTACAAATCATATATATTTGATATTCATGTAAAAACAGCATCTGGCATTAAATAACCAACAATGGTTGATATGACATAAAACCCAATCAAACCATATAACAGTGAACCAGCAAATGACTATTAAATAGAAATAATTACTTGAAGCTGTATAATATGAATATTAAATAAGAATAGAGCCAGTTTTAAGCTAATTTGACAGATTTGTTCAAGCTGGGCCCCTCATAAATGTGAATGAACTTTTTTTTTAAAATCTAAAACTGATTTAAAAGATATTTACAGTCAACAGTTTCAAAAGAGAAACTAAATAACTTGGTGATGCTATTTATAGACAATGACTTTGAAATGATTTTGTGTTATAGAGGTCTCTTTTAATGTGACACGACATGCGGTTAAGTACTTAATTAATATGTAAAAATTAGAATTTATGAAATATATGAAAACTAATACATACATATATATATATATATATATATATATATATATATATGAAAGTAAATATGGATAAAATCCGACAGTATGAAGGTAGCAGGAAAAAATATAATCCAAATATAATCCTGCTACCTTCATACTGTCGGATTTTATCCATATTTACTTTCATACTGTCTTTTCGGAAAAAACAAATACCAAATATATATATATATATATATATATATATATATATATATATCTCAAAAACAAAAAAGATCCTTAGAATAATTATCTTTTTGTTCAAGGCTTATATTGACCTGAAAAACTAGTTGATCGTTCCTAAAGATCAGTTAAGTGCAAGACAATCGTTTCTGATTTTGAAGGTCAGTTAAGTGCTTGACAATTGTTTTTGATTTTGAAGGTTAGCAAATTTATTTAACTTTTCAGTTGCCTACTAACTTCATCAATCACAATGATGAACTGGGTCATTTCATAAAACATATTTTTCTAGTCCTTATCTTGAAGGTCAATGTCAAAAGAGAGATTTAATTTTGCTCTACCTTAAATAAAGGTGAGCTGAGCATGGCTCATCCTGTCAGGTGAGGCTGAGAATTTTTTTGTTCAACCTCATTGCTCTAAACCTTTTCCCATTGGTCAAAGCATCTAAAAAGGGTTTTCCCTATACCTGTAAGATATAATCCTGAACTAGGATTGGCTGACCAATGGGAATATGACTCCTAACTGTCTCTTATTGGACAACCAATCAGAAACCATTTTTAGTCCAGATACTGATCTATAAAAATGGGATAATTAAACGAATCCTCTGAGAGGATGAGAAAAAGAGACCTAGAAGAAACTCAAGACTGCCAAAGAAGTATCTCTTCTAGACCTGAACAACCTTCAGACGTTACAAAAATTCAAAGTCCCAGACTTTAGAGACATTAGTGTTACTCTAACCGCAGCTCATCGTCACTCTTCCTCTCTTGATATTCTTTCTTCTTCTGTTTACCAGTTATTTATTGTCTCACAAATGTTTTTTTTGTTGTTGTTAAACAATGGGTTTTCTCTATTCTTTGAGTTGCTAGACAATCTAGCCACTCATATTACCTGACTGTCAGAAGAAGATCCAGCTGAGTTGTGTCAACCCCACTCCGTGGATCTTTCAAACACAGCGTGGGCATGGAAGGATTTGACAAAGCAAACATTTGGAATCTAATATGGTAGTCCTGGACACAATAGCCACAACAAGTACTGTGAATAATAGTCACACCACATTGAGCTCTGTGACTAGCATAGGACCACATTTACAGTTTTTTAACTGGGCCCTGCATTTTATTTTTTGTAGGGTTGTGGGCCCTTCTAATAATTTTCTAATTAGGCCCTACACTTTCTTACACTGGCTTTTGATTAGCAATACTTAAATTCTAACAAATATGTGCAAATTATTTGTATTAGATAGAAATACTTGATATTATATAACTGTATAGTGAGTAGAGTGTTTGTCAAAAGCTTGGGAGACTGGGGTTCAGTCCCAGGTCAAGTCATACCAAAGACTCAAAAAATGGTACTTGATACCTCCTTACTTAACACTTAGGATTATAAAGTATTATCAAGGGTAAAATTGAGCAATCAAAGGAAAAGAGTAGCACCCTCCCCTACACCTCAGCTTAGTAGCTATTGAAAAAGGAGGCTTCAGATTGCTCTTGACTATGGTCACCAACTTTACTTAATATACAAAAAAAAATCTCTTAAAAAAAACTACTCAAAAAATATAAATATAAATGTACAATTACCACAATTCCCAAACCTGTTGTCATTAAATAATCCTTGGGAGTTGACATGCCATTAGAATTAGTTGATCAATAAAATAAGGTTTAAATTCTGATTTTTTTTTTTTTTTTTTTTTTTCCTTTTTCTATTTCTTTTGCAGCAAAATTGTTATTTCGAAATGGTGTGATCAATGATATTTTAATCTAATGGGTATTTTGATGTTTATTTTATCATAAAAACATTTTAGTTTATAAAATTTTAAAATTTTTAGCAGTGAAAGACTCTTCCAAATTCATCAACGGTAGCCAACAAAGCATATGTAACAATGCCAAGACGAAAGACGAGGAACACATCTCTTGGGAGGCACACCTTACATGCACGAAGGATGAGAAAGCTTCGTTCGGACCCTGATTTTCGTCAACAGGAGCAGGTACGCAACACACAGGCTCGCCGGAAAAAACGCCAAAATGCAATGTACAAACTTCTGGAGCAGCTAGACAACACCCAGGCTCACCGAGAGCGAAGACAAAATAAAGCGCATAGAAGGCAGGAGCAGCTACGCAATACCCAAGTCCACCAGGAGCGGCGTCAAGAAGAAGCACAGAGGAAGCAGGAGAAACTATCCAAGACCCTGACTGATCAGGAACAAAGCCAGCAGGAAGTGGACAACCAACAAGAAGTTATAGATAATACAGAGGTAAGAAAAATGCATGGATGATGTTAAGCACAAAGTGTTGCTCACTTGGTAACAACAAAAACAGCTAGGAGTCTTTGTGGTGTTTTGGTTAAAGTGCTGAACTATGGCTTCAAAGTACGTGAGTTTAAACTCCAGTCATGCTATTATTATATTCACTTTCGGACTAATATTTTTGGAAAAGGTATGAACCCTCTTATCCCCAACAACTATGGGTTAAATAGTACCTCTACTTTTTTTTTGTTTACAAGGATGCCTTTGCCAATGTGGAGTACCCCTTTACTACCATCACTCCCAGGTCCACTCTGGCCCAGTGTGGTAGAATCTAATAAGGTCCTATCTATGGGTCAAATAGAACTAAACTGTGTACTTCTGCCAAACTGAATTGTTTGAAATAGAACTGTTTTTACATTTAACTGTGTGTAAATAAATGATGTTTAATTGAATTGTTAGTGATATATAGTAACACTTGGAACCATTTAACTTTGTTGACTAAACTGAATAGCTTGAAATAAAACTGTTTTTGACATTTAAACTATGTACTTATGCTAAACTGAATTGTTTGAAATAGAACTGGTTAAATATGTATAAAAATGGATTTGGCATTAAATTACCTACAATGATTGGTTTGGTTTATTTGTTTAATGGCATATCAACCTTTTTAGGTTATTTAATACCAAAGCCATCCTTCTAGAAGAACAATAGTGGTACTATTTAACCCATGGCTAAGGGGATAAGGGGGTTCATACCTTTCCCAAGTGTATTTATCTGAAAGTGAATGTAATAGCGCAAGTGGAGTTTGAACTCACTTCCTACAGTTCCGCAGCCCAGTGCTTTAGGTATTATACCTCAAGGACACCCCCCTACAATGGTTGAGATAACATAAAACCAAACCAAACCAAATTGAAGCACAGCTTCAGAATCCAGTTTTAGGACTAGCTGACCTTTGAGGTTCTTGCAGCCTGAGTGAAATTTTTTTGAAACATCTGGTGTCTTTACTGTGATCAACCGTGCTTTCACCTTTCACACAAAAAAATGTTTTTGGTTGCTTCTGCAGCATTATGGACCGTTTTGAACTCATACAGCATAAGTTTCTGAATTAGTCTACATTGCACATTCATCTGTGCATCTAGTATAACCGATGTTGGGCATCTCAGGTTGTCTAATGGTTAACAAGCTAGATTAATTGACCAAAGTTCGATCCTCACTTACTGCTCAGTATTTCTGGCCTTGTGCTACTACTAAGCTAAGCTTAGTAAATAACTATTCTATAACTGTCATTCATGTGTCTGGTCATTCTTTATTTCATGAGAAGCAGTAATTGGCTGTATGCTACACTAAGCATTGTTGTCATATTTGCCAAGGATACCCAATGTTGCATGTAATTTTATTTGTCTTTGCTTGTGCTTCTGAAGTGTTTTGGTTGTGTTCATCTCTTACGTATAGTGTTCCTGTGTGTAAGTCCTGTTTGTGCTCTGCTTATATTAGTCATGTAATTGTCTCTTCTCACGTTTGTTTCACATATATAACAATATCTGGATCTCAGGCAATATCCCTACTTTATGGAAGCAAGCTACAATCATCTCCATCCTCAAAAAACAAAAAGACCCAACAAATCCCACCAGCTATAGGCCCATAGCCCTAACTAGTTGTGCATGCAAAACTTTAGAAAGAATAATAAACCAAAGACTAATATGGTTTCTCGAATCAAATAAACTGCTCTCAAACCTACAAGCAGGCTTCAGAACAAAAAGAAGCACAATGGACCAGGTGGTTCATATAGAAACCCTAATCAGAGAAACATGCATAAAAAAGGAACACCTGGTGGCAGTCTTTTTTGATCTTGAAAAGGCCTATGACACAACATGGCCATACGGAATTCTCAAAGACCTTTTTGGGTTACAAGGTAGACTTCCTATCTTCATCCAAAATTTTCTTGAAGACCGATCTTTCAGGACACTGATTGGCAGCACATGCTCTGATCCGAAGCCACAAGAGGTGGGAGTTCCTCAGGGCAGTATTTTATCAGTATCCCTATTTATAATAAAAATAAACAGCATAACATCCTGCCTCCCTCCAGAAATCAAAGGGTCATTATATGTAGATGACTTCCTCATCTGCTATAATTCCAAAAACATGACAACCATAGAAAGGAAAATACAACAATGCATAAATAAAATCCAAAAATGGACCACAGAAAATGGATTTACAATCTCAAATAGTAAAACAAAATGTGTACACTTCTGTCAAATCCACAAGATGCACAACCACCCTAAACTTACATTAAATAACACTGAAATACCCATAACAGATGAACATAAATTCCTTGGCATTATCTTTGACTCTAAATTATCATTTATCCCACATATAAAAAAGCTAAGAATAAAATGCAATCAAGCCATGCAACTATTGAGAGCCATAGCCCACACAGACTGGGGTGCTGATAGAAAGACCCTTATCAAGCTATATAGATCTCTAATAAGATCAAAACTTGACTATGGCTGCTTCATATACGGAGCAGCCAGAAAATCCTACTTACAACGACTGGAAACCATACACCATCAAGGACTTCGCCTCACTTTAGGGGCCTTTAATACTTTCCCAAAGGAAAGTCTATACATAGAAGCAAACGAACCCCCTCTCTATTTAAGAAGACAAAAATTAGCACTACAGTATTACATCAAACTCATCTCCTGTCCACAAAATCCTGCTTATGACTACACCAGCAAAACAAAATATGAAAACCTGTATCAAAATAACCCAAAAAAAATCAGACCTTTTAGCTTAAGAATAAGTGACCTCCTCAACAAAATCAAAATCAACACTAAAATAGTACACCATACCATACTCTCCAAAACGGCACCATGGACCATAAGGCAACCAACTATAAACTTAGAACTGGCTAAGTTACCCAAAACAAAAACACACCCCATCACTTATCAAGAGAAACTCATAAAAATACAAAATAAGTTCCCAGATCACTATCACATCTATACAGACGGATCCAAACAAGAAAAAAAAGTAGGCTGTGCTGCTATTTCTCAAAAAAAAAGAAACCCTAAAACGCCTACCTAATGAAGCTTCAATTTACAGTGCAGAAACCACAGCCATTGATCTAGCTATGAATATCATAGCAAATCATAAAGCTTCCAAATTTATCATATACACAGACTCCAAATCAGTCCTGCTAGCACTACAGAACAGAGATACATCATCCCCCTTGATTACAAAGCTCTTAAACAAACTAAACTCCCTCTCTAAAAATAATAGCATCATATTCACCTGGATACCAAGTCACATTGGCATTCAAGGAAATGAAAAAGCAGACAAAGCTGCAAAAAAAGCTCTTCAAATTGATATGTGCAAATCAAAAATCCCATATACAGATCTAAAACCAACCATAAAGAAATTTATATCAGACAAATGGCAGAAATCATGGGACAATCAGACCCAAAACAAACTCCATGAAATACAAGAAGCTATCGGAGAGTGGCCAACAGGCTACAGAAGAGAAGAAGTAATACTTGCTAGATTGCGTATTGGGCACACCCACATTACTCATTCACACCTGTTAAAAGGGGAGGATGCCCCAGTGTGCCCATCATGCAAAGTACAACTCACAACCAAACATATCCTTCTAAATTGTAACAACCTTAAACATATCCGTACCAAGTGCTATCAAGCAAGAAACCTGAGGGACATCTTTAAGAATACAAACCCTGAAAACATTTTTAATTTTCTAAAAGAAAGCAACTTTTTCAGCAAGATATAACCAAACATCTCTATAGAACCGCTATTTTAATGACTGAAATTAAAAATAACCTTTTGGCATTAAATGACCCACAGGGGTTGATATGCCGTTAAACAAAACTCAAACTCAAACTCACGTTTGTTTCAAGGGCTGCTAATTTTTCCATCCTTCTTAATTTATGCTCTGATAGCAAATTGACACTCATTCATTCCAGCTTTGAAGCTATGGCAGCATCCAAGAAAAAATGCCATTTTAGAATCATAAAAGCAAATAAACATGCAATTAGTTTTGAGTGAATGAATTTTGGTATTATGAAACAGATGTGTGTATAGAAATCCCTGACTAGAACATCAATTCTGAACGTAGATACTCTCATCAATGTTCATGGTATGTATAGGAGAATCAACAGATTTTTCCATAGCATCATAGATGGCGAGTGTGAGAAAAGGTTCCATTAGGTGTACTTAAACTACACCATGCTAATAGAAGTAAGGATAATGAAGAATTAACAGATATTTAAGGGGGGTGTCCTCGTGGTGTAATGGTTAAAGCGATGGACTGCGGAATCGTAGTAAGCGAATTTGTACTCCAATCGCGTTATTACGTTCAGTTTCGGGCAAATACCCTTGGGAAAGGTATGAACCCCCTTATCCTCCCAGCTATGGGTTAAATAGTACCACTACTGTTCTTCTAGGAGAATAGCATTGGCATTAAATAACCTACAAAGGTTGATGTGCCATTAAAAACAAAGAAAGATATTTAAGATTGAAAATTTTTGGAGGCTGCCTTTACATCTCTTTCCTGTTTCTTAAAATCAACTGCCACATCAATGTTGAGATAGTTCGCTCAGTGAAAGGTATCAAATCCATTTACAAATTAATAAAAAAGGGATCAAATCATGTCAGGATTGGGGGCGTCTCTGTGCCATAGTGATTTGCTTTGGTTTGTTTGGGTTTTATAGCATATAGGCTATTTAATGCCAAATCCTCTTTATACATATATATTATATATGGCTGATTGGTTAGGTTCTATGACATAGCAACCCTTGTATGTTATTTAATGCCAAATCCTCTTTATACATATATATTATATATGGCTGATTGGTTAGGTTCTATGACATAGCAACCCTTGTATGTTATTTAATGCCAAATCCTCTTTATACATATATATTATATATGGCTGATTGGTTAGGTTCTATGACATAGCAACCCTTGTATGTTATTTAATGCCAAATCCTCTTTATACATATATATGTGGTTGATTAGCTGGGTTTTATGGCATATCAACCCTTGTAGATTATCTAATGTTGAATCATCTTTATACATATATATATTATATGGTTGAGTCGCTGGGTTTTATTGCATATCAACAACCATTGTAGGTTATCAAATGCCAAATCCTCGTCATACATATAAATTAAATATCTATGATTTGGTTGGGTTTTATAGCATCTCAAACCTGATATGTTATTTAATGCCAAATCCACTTTATGTATATATATATATTAAATATGTGATTTGGTTTGGTTGGGTTTTATGGCATATCAACCATTATAGGTTATGTAATCTCAAATCTTCTTTATATATATTAAAAATATATGATTTGGTTTGGTTAGGTTTTATGGCCTCTCAACACATGTAGGTTATTTAATGCCAGGTCCTATTTATACATGAATATTAAATATATGATTTGCAAACACATTTTGTTGATAACATTTTTCAACATGCCTGAGCTCATTTTTTTTTTTCTTTTTGGCCTACTATGAAATGGTTTTAAGTATTGCTTTTTAACCATAGCATTGCCCAGTCGGCTGGGGCTTTAGAATACACCGACTGCTTCTCTGCAGAGGGGTAAGACCCCCCCAACGAGTGTCCTGGATATGACACTAAACAATCTGATGGTGAGGTTCCAGCAATGCTGGAGCTTTAGGGAATGCGGAGTAACTCTTTATTGCCATCGCTCCCAGGTCCACTCTGGCCCGGAGTGGTAGCACCTGATAAGGGTCCTATCTATGGGTCAAATAGAACTAACAGCATACTTATGCTAAAATGAATTGAGTAAACAGAATAGCTTAAAATAGAAACGTTTTTGACAATTAAACCATACTTACACTTAAAATGCGTGCTTATGCTTAACTGAATTATTTCATATAGAACTGTTTTTCGACATTAAAACTGTATTTACACTTAACTGAATTATTACATATAACTGCTTGAATAGTTTGAAATGGAAATGTTTTTGACAATTAAACTGTGTACTTATGCTAAACTGAACTGTTTTCAATAGAACAGATTATTTACATAAAAATGGATTTGGCGTTGAATAACCTGCAAGGGTTGATATGCCATAAAACCAAACAAACCAACCATTTTTGATATTGAAACTGTACTTACACTAAACTGAATTGTTATATATAACCGAATAGTTTGAAATAGAAATGTTTTTTGACAATTAAACTGTGTACTCTTGCTAAACTGAATTGTTTTAAATAGAACTGATTATTTACATAAAAATGGATTTGGCGTTAAATAACCTACAAAGGTTGATATGCCATAAAACCAAATCAAACCAAACCAGTTAACCGTAGCAATTTCACATAAGTCATTTATTTGCAACATTTGAATAGATATACATGATAAGAGATTAGTTTGTTGGTAATTTCACTTTTACATAAGTTACAACTAATTTGTTTGCACACTAGTATTGCTATTGTTTCTACATAGCAATATTTGAAACCAATTAACTATCTAACATTAATAATTCTGTTCAATAATATTCATTTGTTTGCAGAGAATGAATTGGTTACAAGAAATTTTATTCAACACTATTCATTCATTTACACAGTTAATGGTTCCAAGTATTGCTTTGTAATACCAATAATTCAATTTGGGCACACAGTTAAAAAGATTCAAGTATTGCCATTTAGCATTGATCATTCTATTCAACATAGCCCTATTTTTCACTATGTAGATTCCACTCAATTAATATTCCTTAGCAGCAGGACAGGCTGTGCTCTAACTCTTCACCTCCTTGGACCTTTAAGGTCTTATTCCTTGTGTTGGCTATCAATATAGAAAGTGTTCCTGTACCCTTCACCACAGCCTCATAAAGTATCACTTCTTCCTTCTTACCACTATACTTTTCCACTTAGGTCACCTGATATGGCTTTTTTTCCAAACCTTTCTCAGTTCAAGAGGTCAATGTGTTATCCCCTTCTTAGCCACTACAGACGCTGTCTGATCTCTGTCTCCTCCCAGTGGAATCTCCATTCCTTCTACTGTCACTTCTGGGAGGGGTCAAATTTTAGTTGGGCACCCTTTCCTCTCAGCCAATCCTCCCTAAGTATCAGTTCATTATACAAGTCAGGTGGATATACAGTTTGTGTCTTTGCTTGACCTCTCGGACTTCTAACAGGTAACCATATTATTGCTACTATCCTTAGTCTTCTCCAGTCAGCTTGATCTGACACTAAAATCACAGAAACCCAAATTAAGAGAAAATTGATTTTTTTTTTACCTTGCCCCTCCCCACTTCTCAGTGGGTGAAAGTATATATTTAAGACACCTAGGAAGCTGAGACAGAGATACAAAGAGCATTAAGTGAGTTGGTTAGCAATTTCCATGAGGCTCTGAGTTTTTTACCTTGTACCAAACTGTCCATAGAAAGCAAAGAAAGTTGACCATAATACAATGCTGTGGAAAAGCAAAAAAGCTTAATGTAATAAGCACTTGTGAAGTGTACCAAGGATTGAGGAAAGCAAATATAACAGCCATTTGAGATTGCCTTGTGCCAGACTATAGAGAGTGAGAATAGAAAAGACTAAAGCTTGTATGAGGAATTGACGGATTGTTAATTCATGAACTGATCTTTGACTAAAACTTAACACTTCTGGGATGAGTGAATATATGTATAATTTTTAAAAGACATTTTTTCCTACTAAATATTGTTATTTTAACAAACTGTGTTTTGTTCTCTGCCTCTTGGTATCAACTTTTATTATTTTTGCTTACTTAATGGTGTGGTCTATTCCATCTACTCTTTAACCAGTTACTGTTTGGCAATTGATCTATTGTCTGGATCTTAAAAAAGATAATGTGGGTAGATAGTGGATTAGTCATGTTACCCAAAGACTTAACTGACCAATGAAACAGTCTGCAGATTGGAAGTGAAATCACTTCCATGTTTGATGTGGATGGCTGTATCATCAGAAATCTACAAGGGTTGATATGCCATCGTACTTGTATTTTCTGTATATCTTTCAGGAGAAGTGGTAAATGTATATCTATTGAGTATTTACAATAATTCTTCTGAACAATAAAACTCAAAAACCTGATAAAAATATTTAAATGATTTTCCATAATTTTATCATGTTTTTCTGAAGATCAATTGTTCATAAATTCTTTTTCTGCTTTAATATTGAACTATGAGATTTATAAGATTTCATTGAAAGCTTTTCTCAGTTATTTGAATTTAATGATTGTAAATAATGTATTAGGTTTACTGTTTTCTTTAATAATAATTCTTGTTTCATTTACAGTTAGTGGTAATGATGGAAAAATAATGAATTCACATGAGGATCATATGTAAATGTTTTATCAAGTATTATAGGTAGGTATTTACAGTTTCTCCACTTAATTATCTTTCTTGACTCTTCATCAAAAAATCTCATACATTACTGATGACTACTTGTCATTTTAAATCAAATATGTTTTATAAATTTTTGTTTTTATATTGATTAAATTTTCATCTAAAGTGATATTTCTAACTCATTCAAATTTATTTTGTTCCATGTTGCAATTTTCACTAACCCAAAGCAAAAGAATGTGCTGTCTCAAATGTCTTTCATGTAAGTGGCCATTTGTAATGTGATTCATGCATATGCACAAGTTCATGTCCTTAAAGTTATTATTGCTTATGAATATGCAATAGGCATGAATTCATGATTGACTGTAATAGAACAAGAATGAGAGTAACACTTAGTTGGAGCATATAGAGCAGAACTTGGTTGGTGAAAGAGAGAAAAAAAACAAGTTTCATCTGACTTTATCCGTGAGAAGAAAGTGAAAGCAAACACTTTTTCGGAAATGCTATATTGACAACAGTCAAAATAACATGACTTATGCTATGAGAAGAAACAAGTTGTTTTGCATTTCTTATTACTTTATTTAATTTCTTATTACTTTATCTAATTATAGCTTTCTGTGACCTTTTGGTTAAGATCATAGTTTAGTAACTTTTCTTATCAGCTTAATATCTGATATGTCTTCTTTATGGGAATGACAATATTATTTATTTGTTTTAGATAGAAAAACTTGAAACCGTTTGTTTGCAAAAAAATGTGCTCATGATCGTTGAACTATGTTATCAATGAAATCTTTACAAATCATGTATATTTGATTTATATGTATAAACAGAATTTGGCATTGAATAACCTACAATGGTTGATATGCCGTAAAAATAAACCAAACCAAATCATATATATTCAATATATATGTATGAAGAGGATTTGACATTAAATAACCTACAATGGTTGATATGCCATAAAACCCAACCAACTGACTAAAAATCATATGTATACACAGTAAAGAACCGGGAGACTAATTTAGCTTAGAGCCCAGTCAGCTGGGGCTATAGAATACGCAACTGCTTCTCTGCAGAGGGGTAAGACCTCCCACCCTAACGAGTCCTAGATATGACACTAAACAATCTGATGGTGAGGCTCCAGTAACGCAGGAGCTTTGGGGAATGTGGAGGACCCTTCATTGCAATTGCTCCCAGGTTCACTCTGACCCGAAGTTGTAGCACATAATAGGGTCCTCTCTATGAGTCAAATAGAAGTGTTTGACATTTAAACTATGTGCAAACATGACTTATGCTAAACTGAATTGTTAAAAATAGAAGTGTTTGATTATTTAACTGTGTGTAAACGAATAACTGATGTTTAATTGAAATATTACTAATACATAGCAATACTTGGAACAATTTAATGTGTGCAAATGAATAAGTTATCTTGAATAGAATAATTAATGTTAGATAGCAATACTTGTATCCACTTCACTGTGTGAAAACAAATGATTAATATTAATAAAATTATTTGTGTAAGATAGCAATTCTTGAAAACATTTAACTATGTGCAAACAAATAATTAATAGTAAATAGAATTATTCATATTGGTAAGAAATATTTGAAACCATTTAACTTTTTGCAAAAAAATGAGTTCAGGCTCATTTAAAAAAGTTCTAAAAGAAAACGTTTTTACAAACCACATATATTTAATATATATCTACAAAAAATATTTAGCTTTAAATAACCTATGGCTGATGCGCCATAAAACCCAACCAAACCAAATCATATATATTTCATATATATGTAAAAAGAGGATTTGGCATTAAATAACCTATAATGGTTTATATGCCATAAAACCAAACAAAACCAATTTGTAAACAGTTTTATTTACACTATTGTTTTTATCAGTAATAGTGTCTCATTTCTAATAAATAAGATTTATGTAAATGCAAGAATATCAAGTATTTCAATAGTCAGATATGATTTAGCCCTTGTGGGAAAAGAACGCCATACAAACAAAAGCAATGTAACTCCCAATGATCAGGGAAAACCCTAAATAGATCCAAGAGTTTAGAAAGTATAAATATTAAAATGACAATATAATTGCAAATCTCAGTGTAGTAGATATATAAAAAATATAAGAGATCTATGAAAGAAGACCATCTATAAAGTATACATCTGTGAAGCTAAATTTGTCTAATAATCTTGGCATTGAATAATCCACAAGGGTTTATATGCTATTAAACTACAATCAAACCAAACCTTATGGGAAGAAATGAAATTTATCAACTCTATTTATGAATGAACAAATGAGATATGCTTCAGTTCATTGATTGAAAATCAAGCTGATTTGTAACTTTTATCACTTCAAATAATGCTTAAGGGTAGGATTTTAAATAATACTTTTTTATTCACAGATACTACCCAGTTGGATGTTAAGCACTCTCATCTGACGACCAGACAAATAATGTTTAAAGAATGTATCAAGTTAGTATCAAATATACAAATATGAAAAAAACACATTGTTGTGAAATGTGCTGAACAAATATCACAGTATTTTGTAAAACAATAATCTCTTGGACACACTTAAAATATTTCTGGGCGAATGTTGATTTTTCAAGTTTTCATTGAAACATGATCCTGTAACTACAGATTGGAAAGGAACCATATTCTTCTAAGTGTTGTAACATTGAACATATATTCTAACACTAGAAAAAAGCCCGCTGTTGTGAAGTGTGTGATCAGCATTTTCAGAGGGTTTTCATTTTAAAGATCATGGAAGCACGCATCGTAGAGAAGCCATATTCTTGTGAAATATGTGGATCAGCATTTTCAAAGAGTAATAATTTAAAAGTACACATGCGAACACACACTGGAGAGAGACCTTATTTATGCAAGATATGTGGATCAGCATTCACTCAGAATTCCAAGTTGAAAAGACATATTCGGATACACACTGGAGAAAAACCCTACTCTTGTGAAGTGTGTGAGTTTGCATTTTCAGAGCGATTTGACTTAAAAGAACACATGCGAACACACACTGGAGAAAAACCCTATATGTGTGAAGTGTGTGGTTTTTCATTTTCATTGAAGTCATGTATGAAAGTACACATGCGGACACACACTGGAGAGAAACCCTATAACTGCAAAGCGTGTAGTTCCTCATTTGCATGTGTCTCATCCTTAAAAAAGCATATGCGAACACATACTGGAGAGAAACCATATTCTTGTGGTGTGTGTGGTTCAGCATTTTCATCAAGTTCTCATTTATTAAGTCACGTACGAACACACACAAAAGAGAAACCTTATTCTTGTGAAGTCTGTGGATCAGCATTTTCACAGAATTCATATTTGAAAAAACACATGCAGACACATACTGGAGGGAAACCTTACTCCTGTGAAGTGTGTGGATCAGCATTTTTATGGAGATCTATTTTGAAACAACACATGCGGATACATACTGGAGAGAAACCTTTTTCTTGTGAAATATGTGGATCAGCATTTTCACAGAGATCCCATTTGAAAAGTCACATCCGAACACACACTGGAGAGAAACCATATCATTGTGATAAGTGTGAATTTAAATTTTCACATATGACGTGTTTAAAAAGGCATATGCAAACACACGTTGTTGGCAAAGTTTAATTTTGTAAAATGTTATTGTATTATGCAGCGAAGAGTATGAATTAGAATTCTGACAAGTTTATAAAAACCCCTGTGAATATATATACACCAAAGATTAATTCTGCTCTTGTGAAATCAATGGATCATCATTGAGAAACTTTATATGCAAACACTGGCAACTATATTAATATTCTGTTTGTTGCTTGTCCTTTTCATGGCATTCTTATTTCAAATTAAAAGACCTCCAGGAGTGAGAAAATTTTTGACAGGATGAATAAAAACATAGGTGTCTATATGGTGTGATTTTACTATACCTGTGTAGTGTGTGGTTCTGCATTTTCATTGAATTTATATCTGAAACCGCACATGCGTTCCTCATGTACACAAATTTCTTCATTAAAAAAGCACATGTGAACACATACTGAAGAGAAACCTTATTCTTGTGATGTGTATGGATCAGCATTTTTAACAAATTCTCATTTAATAAGTTACATACAAACACACTCAAAAAAGAAACCTTATTCTTGTTAGATATGTAGATCAGCATTTTCACAAAGATCCAAATTAAGAAAACATAAGAACACACACAGGAGAGAAGCCATATCGCTGTGAGGTTTGTAATTCAGCATTTTCACTGAGTGCTAGTTAATCAAGACACATGTATATACAAAAGAGAAACCTTATTCTTCTGTAATGTGTAGACCAGAATTTTCCCTGAGATGTAAGTTAAAAGAACATGTGAGGACACATATGGGAGAGAAGCCATGTCATTGTGAGGTTTGTAATTCAGCATTTTCGACAAGTGCAAGTTTATGGTGACACAAACACACACAAAAGAGAAACATTATTCTTGTGAAATATGTGGATCAGTATTTTCACTGATATCCCATTTGATAGGTCATATGCAAATGCATACTGGAGACAAACTGTAATTTTTCAAAGTGTTATTGAAATTTTCAGAATGTTCATCTTTAAAAAGTCATATGAAGAGAATGTATATCTTACTAAGATTTACCAACTGACTAACATTTTGATGACTATCTGATTTTATGTGTGGCCATTGCCTTTAAATTAATCTCCTTTCAAGCTAATGTTTCTACTTAAACATTTCTATATATCAATCTTATTGTCACCAACAGGCTGTGTAATATTTAAGGCACATTTCAAGACAGTTTGAAATTTTAAGGCTTCTTTATTTCTTATGATTATCTCCCTTGACCTTCACTTTACAGTGTGTACTTTGATGAAGAAAATTTAACTGTAAAAATTTTAGATTAGAAAGACAAAAATATAGTGAAAGAGGGGAAAATTGTCTACGTCGAAAAAAGGTTTGGCAACCAATTGTTTTGTCACAGTAAAAGAAATTGTATTTTTAATTGCTGGTAGTGTATTTTTTTTATTTTTGAATGAGAGTGAGCTCACTCTGTTTAGGATTAGAATGTTGGATTTTTAAACTGCCCTGTGATGATCTCTCTACTTTGTAGAAAGAGGTAACAACATAAAGACAGATCAAAGATACAACTTGTTTATTTGATTACCTACAGGAAACTGGTGAGAACTCCTATGTAAGGGGGACAATCCTGAGTTGGAGAGTCATAGTTACTTCATTACATCCCTTTGGTCATAAAGTTATTTTCACAATTACAAACAGTTTATTTATTAGTATCTGAGAAAGTCTTTAAATTTTCCAGGGGTCTTTGTTCTCACTGTGCATTCTGATGGTGTTGGCATTCGTTCCTCTACTTGACTGGTCTGCATCTGGGCTAGACCTGTTGAGTTGTAACTGGTGGGGGTGTTGATTTTTTCCTGTGTAGTCCATGTTGGTCTGTTGAGATTGTGATGTTATGTTAATCCCTTGAGCAGGTGTATTATAAGTGGACCATCTCTGTGGTCTATACCCCTCCTGGAGATGCCATCTGTTGTATCTTAGCAACTTTTCCTCCCCTTGTGTTGTATATTGACCTCCGACCCGGCCAGACATGCCATTCCAAAGATGCGGAAGTTGCATATTCCATTGCCGTGGGCGAGCTTGGCTGACAATATGGGACAGGGTTAAAATCCCACGGTACAGTCACAGACTGATGCACCAGAAGAGAGTGACCTGTGAACTGCATGACTGTTATTTCCGCTTGATGACGATCAAACATGCCATTCCAAAGATGACGGAAGTGATACATTCCGATGGCCAGTTATGGGGAGTTATTGAGTGGGTGATTGAACTATTATATAACTCTGTGAAGACAGGAAGTCAGTCAGTTTTGGAGATCAGAGAGTTTGGAGACAAGATGCGGTAGAGAAAGCCAGCACCCTCCAGAGAGCTGGGCCCCCGGGCTTCCAGTTGAGTAACCCTGGAGAAAGGGAAAGAAACGCTGATGGCCATAAGAGTGGGGGTCAATATGTTGCAGTTCTGTTCGGTCTCCAACTCCCTCTCACACACAACCCTTTCAATAAAGTGAGAGGTATATTTTTCTTAAAACTGTCTCTCGTTCTTATTGCGTCATTGTCTTATTGTGTCATTATGATTCTGCACGCATATGCATGTATCTGCATATGAGTATGCAACATTTGCATTTTGATGATGTAATTGCATGATTCAGTTCATTTGTCTGTCACCGTCATTGGCAACCATGTATCATCTTCCTGAAGGACAGATACTATTATCAATTCAGGAAGGTCTTTTGCATTCCTGTTGAAGTATTGTTGCTGTTTTTTGCTATTATTGTTCATCTATTCCTGGATTTGATTATCCTTTGGATTATCAGTATTCAGCAACATTGGTATCCGTGTTCTTATCTTATATTTGTATAGAATTTCTATAGGTGATGGCAAGTGACTGTCAAATGGAGTTGTTCTTAGGCTTAAGAGGGCCATTTGGTAGTCCATCCTTAACTGTTTTGCCTTTTCCAAATTTTTTTTTTATTGTCTGGACTATTTATTCTGTGAATACATTTGATTTTGGTATCTTGGCCTTGATCTGATGTGCGTGAATTCCCACTCTGCAGTAAAATTGTGGAATTCATTTGACACAAAATACCTGTTATTGTCTGCATATAGACATCATGGTATTCCATGGACAACAAAGATTACTTTGAAATATTCTATGCAGTTTATGCTTGTCCTAGTCTTCATTGTTTTGATGAATAGCATTGTATTCATCAGCGACAAGTAGGAATTGTTGACCATTAAATTAAAAAATATCAGCTGCTTTTCCTTTGTATTTTTTCTATGGTGTTCCATGTATATGTCACATGACCTTACAATGTTTTTGATATCTTTTATTCCTCTCCAATATACACAATTTCTTGCCTTTAATCAGTATTTTTCTATGCCTCATTAATTCTCTTCCAGACTATATTTTGCATGCTTTTTGGTTATACTATGTATTCACCTTTATTCACTTATCCATCTTGCACTGATAGGCATTCTTTCAGCAACCAGTAGCTTTTTATGGGTTGAGAAATGTGTTTTACATCCTATAGCCACCCATTGATTATCCCTTGCTTTAGCATTTTTAATTCCTCATTGTATTTAGTAGGCTTTTGCAAGTCTGCCTGCTTCTGTGCAGATATGTCAACTATGTGTATATTCAGGTCGATTTCTATTTCCTTGCCTTGTGTTGGCTGTATCCTTGAGAAGTAGTCTGGGATTTTCATTTCTATCCTTGGTCTGTATGTGATTTTCACATCATATGGTTGCAGTCTTAGCAACATTCTTTGTAGCTTTGGAGTTTTCTGTGCTATATTTTTCTTTTAAATGTTCTTTAATGGTTTCAGAATTATTTTCCATCTGCATATGTGTACTATACTTATCTGACCTTGGCATTTTGTTATTGTTGTTACTTCCCTTACTAGCATTCTTCAGTTGATGAATCACTTAAATTAATTGAAATGAGTTGACAAGACAGGTATTCCTTAACAAGTATTTATTTAACAAAACATTCCCTGACTAAGTGATTCATCAACTGAAGAATGCTAGTAAGGGAGGTGTAATGAAAAAAGAGGGTTGGATCTCCTCTACTTGCACTAACTCTCAGAATAACACAACTCTGCAACTCGCACCAACTCCTCTTAACTCAATGTCTGCTCTCCACTCTCAGAATAACACGACTCTGCAACTCGCACCAACTCCTCTTAACTCAATGTCTGCTCTTCACCCTCAGAATAACACCCACCTGCCTTGCCAATTTGGTCTTTTTATAGCCTCTTCTTCTCCTCATATGCAAATTACTGCTACTCACATATAAGGAGTCCACAAACTTGCATTCCTCTTCTTTTCTTTTCCCGACGGTCAAATGCAGACGCGATGTGAGTAATCTATTCTATTACATTTTAGACCACAGGAGGTAGCAACCATAACAAAATGCCAAGGGCAGATAAGTATAGTACAATATGTATAGAATCTTTTGAAACCAAATACCACACAATTAGCTCTCTTTCAATGTTTGCATATTGTGATTCAGCATCAGATGGTCTTTTACTTGCAAATGCAATGATTTTGTTGACATTTATCAGTGTTGAACCTTGCCCTAGCATACTTTAGTCCACTTGTATTGTTGTGTTTGCATTTAGGTTAAAGTATGCTAAACATAGGTTTTCATGGATGGAATTTTTTCATTTCTGAAATACCTTTTCATGTATTTTCATTCCATGTGCTTTTTAAGTAGTGACCTCAGTGCTGCTTTTTTGGCACTAAGTTCTGGTATGAAAAGACTCAGATATTGAATTATGTCTAGGAATTGCAGGAGTTCTTGTTGGTTTAGGTTTTGACTTGATCCTGTCACATTTTTCTGGGTCAGGGTGGGAACCATTTTTGTCCCAAATAAGACCATAGAACTTGATCTGTTTCTATCTTATTTTACATTTATCTTTGTTGAAGACTAAACCATACCTTTGCACTGTATTCATTGTTTTTCTTAGATTCTGCTCATGTTCAACAATTGTTCTACTATATACACAGATATCATCTGATATGCCAATGGCTCCTTTGCAGTCTCCCAGAATTTGGTTCATTTTTTGTTGAAATATGTCCCTTGACACCAAATGAGCATCTTAGATATTTGTACCTTCCAAACAGGACATTAAAACATGTGAGCAGGCTAGATTCTTCATCTAGATGAATTGTCCAGTATCCATGCTTTGCATCTAATTGTGTAAAATGCTTTGAG
This sequence comes from Sepioteuthis lessoniana, assembly GCA_963585895.1. NCBI lineage: Eukaryota > Metazoa > Mollusca > Cephalopoda > Myopsida > Loliginidae > Sepioteuthis > Sepioteuthis lessoniana. The sequence continues at coordinate 38,338,497 of OY757908.1, read as the reverse complement.
CTAGCTAGTGTATGGGAAATTTCTTCTAAGGTTGGGTTCTTATAGTATGTTCTTTTGATGAACTTCTTGCTGAATAAGTGGCTTTGGGTCTAAGCATATTCTTAGCTCTCCACTTCTCTTTCTGCATGATGCAATTGCATTCACATTCACCCATTCTGTTGGTTCATTCATCTTTTTTATCACACTCATTTTTTCCATTTGGTGTAATTCTTTTTTTAGTTCATCTTTCAAATGAACTGGGTATTTCCTTTGGGGTTGGACAATTGGTGTTGTTTTCACCAGTATGTATTTTTTGTTTCCCTTGAAAATTCCCAATATTTTGGAATCTATATTTTATTTATTTATTTTTTTTTTTTTTTTAAGTTGAGGAATTATATTGTAAATTGAATTACCAAGACCAGAAAATCTGACAAACACTTGCACACAACATACAGAACTACTGGACAGCTGTTTTGACTTTTTTAGGTCTAATCAGCAGTGTATACCGTGATCTCCCCTATTGGAGATCAAACTAGCGGCCATAGAATACAGAACCAGAACTCTACCACTGAGCCTCCTGTCCACATTGCCCACAACCAATGCCGAAATCATGGCAATTGCATGGCCAATTAACCTGAATGTGTCTTGTAAGTTACATCTGTACTCTTTACAGAGGACATGGTCACCTCCAGGGCCACATCTTCCTAAGAGAATTGGTCACTGTGGTTGCTTGCTAGATTTTCTGGTGATGGTAATTCAATTTACAACTTTGGAATCTCTCAGGATATTTATTTGCTAGGTCCTGTATACTTTCTCGTGTTTTTTGTTGTCACACTGCAGTTAATTTGTACTAGTCTCAACTGTATATATGATCTTAATCACAATATTGTTGTGTCATTCTCGCATATATAAAATTTTGCTTGAATGGCTGGCAAGTCCTTGTACTTCATTTTTAGTATCCTGAGCCATACTGAAGTATTTTTATGCTGTTTACTGCCCATAGAGTAATTATCTCCCTTTTTATGGCATTCAGTTTTCCCATTTTGCTACTGACATTTCATGGGTACATTTTTCTATAAATTCTGAGCGGAATTATATTCCCGTTAGCTCCAGTGTCCACTTTCATTTTTATTTTGTGTTTGTCTCCAACTGAGTCTACACAGTCTATATTTGCAAATATTTCTAATATGTTGTTTTCCTTCACTGTGTATAAATATAATTCTTTTTGCTCGGTTGCCCAGTCTGCTGGGGTAGTAGAATACACCAGCTGCACCTCTGCAGAGGAGTAAGACCCCCCCCAATGAGTGTCCTGGATATGACATTAAACTATCTGATAGTGAGGTTTCAGTGATGCTGGAGCTTTGGGGAATGCAGAGCACCCTTACATTGCCATTGCTCCCAGGTCTACTCTGGGGTGGAATGGTAGTACCTGATAGGGCATTATCTATGGTTTAAATAGAACTAACTGCATACTTATGCTAAACTGAATTGTTTGAATTAGAACTGTTTGACTAAACTGAATAGCTTCAAATAGAAATGTTTTTGACAATTGAACTGTACTTACATTTAAACTGCTTCCTTATGCTAAACTAAACTGTTTGAAATGGAACTGTTTTTGACATTGAAACTCTACTTACACTAAACTGATTTGTTTAATATAGAACTGTTTTGACATTTAACTGTGTGTAAACAAAACCTCTACTTATACTAAACTGAATTAGCTGAATTAGTATTGTTTGAATAAATTGAATAGCTTGAAATAGAAATGTTTTTCACAATTAAGCTGTGTACTCTTGCAAAACTGAATTATTTGAAATAGAGCTGACTATTTGTATAAAAATGGATTTGGCATTAAATAACCTACAAAGGTTGATATGCCATAAAACCCAAATGACCAAATAATTCTTTTTGCTCAGATTCCGTTTCTATTCTGTAAGCAGCGTTTACAGTTTTCATTTTAGTATTATGCTTTCTGTGAAATTTGTGTCAGGTTCTTTTCCTGGCTTTGTAAAAAATTCCTTTCCTCACTTTATTTGGGCTATGATTTCCCCTTTGTTGAGTTTTCGTGAGACAATATCCCTCAAAATGTAGGCCATGGCACGTTCTACATTGTTTATTAAAAGCAAAGCAGTCTGCCTTTTTTTTCCCATGTTTTTTTTTTTTTTTTTGCTAACTTTAGTGTGAGATTTGATTTGCTTATTAAATTTCTTCTTTCTTCTGGACTCTTCATTCCTTTTATTAATTGCACTAAAATTCTTTCTTCTTTGTTAGCATTGAAGTCACATCTCTTTTCTTATACTTTCAATGGCTAACTTTAGTGTGAGGTTCAATTTGCTTATTAAGTTTCTTTTTTCTTCTGCAGTCTTCATTCCTTTTACTACTTGCACTAAAATTCTTTCTTCTTTATTAGCTTTGAAGTAGTATCTCTCTGCTTTTGTCTGTTGTCTGACTAAATATTTGTCAATTTTGCCCCATTTTTTAGATTTTTGTACCAAGTGTGTCTCAAATATTTTTTCCAAACTTGCTTTTTGTTCAGTTATTTGCTGTGCCTTTTTAATTAATACTCAGCCCTTTGGTCCTGCACTCAGTAAGATGTAGTTGTGTTTCAACCTTTCTTCCACATTATTAATCATAAAGTAGGAAGTCATGAAGTCAACCCGTTTACTGAAGGCTTCTTGCTTATTTTTGGTCAACCAGTCCAAAGTCGGTAATGGAATGTTTGTAGTCACCATTTTTTTTTTTTTTTTTTTTTTTTTATGGATTTGTTTTTACAGATTTTTTTTGTGAAGTATTCACTTCTGTAACTTTCTACTTTTGCTTTCCTTCTTTTTTTTTTTTTTTTTTTTTTTTTTGAGGTTCTTATATTTGCATGTTGATCACTGCTGCCGCCATGCGTTGATCTCTCTAATTTGTAGAAAGAGGTAACAACATGAAGACAGATGAAAGATACAACTTGTTTATTCAAGTACCTACAGGAATTGGCAAGAACTGCTCTGTATTTAAGGGAGACAACCCTGCATTTGAGAGCTATAGTCACCTCATAACACCCTAAACCCACTTTTTTTTCACAGACACAAGCTATTTTCACTCAACATTTTTTTCCTCTTTTAAACGGCAGACAGTTTTATGTTAAGTTAATATCTGAATTCACCAGTGAGAGAATTGGTGAACTTATGGTCGAATGATTTGAGAGAGTAGAGCTTATATGTGTGGCATAAAAATGTGCATGTGTCTTTGTGGATAGATATCTGAATCAAAATGTATTTCTGGACAGCATCAGTCTGTCTAAGGAGATTTCTTTGTGTGGATTGCTCATGTGTAGTCTTAGCGCAAAGATGTTCAAAGAGATATGCCAACGTGAATCCGTGGAATTTTGGCATGAAGACCCAAGAGAAGAAGTGAGGGTGAAAGGACCAAGGCAGTTGCTCAGTGAGGAGTCTGCGCAAAGGCAGTGAAGAGTGAACAGTTGTTCTTTAGACGTGGGACGACTAAGTCTGAGGTAGGATAGCTGAAGAAGAAGCATTTTTGATGGCTGATTGGATTTTAACAAGGGTTCTTGTGATAAAAACACACACAGAGTACAAGATGTCACAAATTTTCCATTCTTATGGTTTTGCTGCCTTGGATTTATTGTGCTTGTCTTTTCTTTCCTTTTTTTCTTATGTTTGTCTTTTATTGTTTTTGTTTGACATCTGAATACTCCACTCAGCTCAGTGTAGGATTTTACAATGACAGTCCTCACTAGATGATCGGCCACCTAGATGCAAAATACAGCTGTAAATGAACAGCACATGAAAGTGTAACCAAGTGCATTAGACACCTGGCCGCCTGGGTATTGCCAGAATTGGTGCTGTGAGCAAGCATAAAAAATAAAAAAGTAAAGTTGGTGACTGTAGTCAAGGGCAGCCTAAAGGCTCCGTTTTCATTTGCTACTACACCAAGATGTAGAGGAGGGCACTACTCCTCTCCCTGAATTGCTCTCGTGGGTAGAGTGTTTGCCAATGGCCCTGGAGACCACAGTTCAATCCTAGGTAAAGTCTTTATACCAAAGACTCAAAAAATGGCATTTGATGCCTCCTTGCTTAACACTCTACATAATAACATATGGATCAAGGCCACCTGGCTATTGCCACATATGTGAACTATGTTAAATAAAAAAAATTTGTATAAGTTTTTCCATTGTGTCTGAGAAGTAGAACATTTGTAGTTTATCAGCTGATAAAGGAGCAGAGGGCCAACAGTGAAAGGGTCAAATGCAATCTTACTAAATGAAATTATGACTGATACATTCATAGCTTTTGATCAATTCAGAACCAGACACTTGTACCTTGATAAGACAGTGGATGTATTTTTGGTTGAAATGTAGAACTTTACCCAACTAGTTGGTAAACTGCTAGAATAATGGATAGTTTATACTTTTATTTCAGGACTGCTGAGCTATGTTAGGCAGGGACTTCATCTTGAATGGACTACATGATTCATCTTGTAAAAGTTAATAACCTGACTGCAGATTTTGTCTGTGCTTTGTTTCTGCTTGGTTTCTTTGTGTTATTTGTCACTCATGGAGATGTTTTCCTTGATGGAATGGATGAACTTGTTTATCTCTGCTTCCTGCTGAAACTTTTATTTCGTTGTTTCATTGCCTGAAGCTCTGGATAGGGTGTCTGCTGTAATGAGATTTTCCCCTGCAGTGAGTGTAATCTTATAGTTGAATCTCATTAGACACAGGCGGAAATGTTGGATTCTGGGTGAAAATCCATTGAGACATTTAGTTTTTAACAGTGGTAGTAGAGGCTTGTGATCTGTTTCTATCAAGAACTTTGGTTGTCCTATGAAGAAATCCTCAAACTTTTCAATTTGTGCATATCTCTGCTCTGTTCTAATGAGAGATCTTGATGCATTTTTAATTTTGACCGATTGCCGTGTTTACAAAATAGTGTGAAGCAAAAATCAGAAAATTAAGTTCAGTTGAAACCAGGACCTGTCAATCATCCAAGATGGTAGGGTACACTTATGAGTTGAAATCAGAACCTGTCAATCATCCAAGGTGGTTGGGTACACATGTCAGTTGAAACCAGGACCTGCCAATCATCTAAAATGGTAGGGTACACTTGTCAGTTGAAAACCAGGACCTGCCAATCATCCAAGATGGTAGGGTACACTTGTCAGTTGAAACCAGGACCTATCAATCATCCAAGTTGGTTGGGTACACTTGTCAGTTGAAAACCAGAATTTGAATATGACATTTTTTTTAAATTCGAATGCCGAAAACTTTCTTTAGAACATTTCTGATGTAATATTATGCCAGCAGAAAATTAGTAGAAATTATAAATTTGGAGGAAGATAGCCTTTTTTGGGGTGATGGTGAGATGGAATTAGACACCAAAGGAAGGCAGCTACAAGACTTCCTCGTCACTCTGGGCTCTGGCCTGGTGCCAGACTGCTCAGGGTGGAGAGAAGCAGAGAAAAACCATATTACATGTTGTTTGGACGTAATGTAGTCTTACTGATAGACAATCTAATAAAGAAGTGAACAAAGACTAGGATAATGCGATATCTTGAGGTAGCCTTGTGCTAGACCTGCAGAGAGAGAAATGTGAAGAGAAATTAAGATATGATATTTTAGAGAGAGAATGTGAGCCTGCTAGCAGTTTCCACAATACTCTGAGTTTTTGACCTTGTACCAGACTGCCCTGAGTATAGAAAGCAAAGTAAATGTAACAGTGTGATACTTGAAATAATACTAAGGATTCAGAAAGCAAACATGATCGCCATTTGAGATTGCCTTATGCCAGACTATAGAAAGCAAAAATAAAAATGTCAAGAATTTTCATGCTAAATTGAGAGGCCTTGTGCCTTACTTTGAATGCTGTGTTGGGAATTTGTTGAATTAAACCCTTAAAATTAAAGGAGACATACCTTTTTCTTTCTGGCAGGTGCAGTTAATTTAGACACGAGATAACTTCCAGTCAAATAACAAAGCAACACATCAGGACATCTTTCTACACAGGAGGTGTTTCATTTATTTGGTAACAACAATTGAAAAAAAAACAAAAGTCTAAGGGCAGGTAACTCACCCCTACAAAAATGGTTTTGGGCAGATAACCTCTGGCCCCACTGTTATTACTGACTAAAGTGAATTTCAACATGCTGATAAACTGACTGACTATTAATTTGTGAACTGGGTCTCTAACTAAAACTTCTCACTATCTGGGATGGGTGATTTCTAAAATTACTTAAAGTATATTTAAATATATGTATAGGAACTCAATTGACTTCCATACTAAAAAAAAGTGTTAAATTTTGTGTAAAAACAGGCCAGAGTTTGTTGTAACTTTTATATCTGTAGTTTTGCATTTATTAACCAATTGACGCAGTCCCGCTAGTTTTTAAATTTTGAGATACTTTGCCGACAACAATATTTGACTTGCTGCGAAAATTTTGAAAGATCAAAATGCAAAATAATTTTAGAAATCTTTCCCCTTTCAAAAAATTAAAAATACAATTTCTCAGCCAATTAGATTTGTTGGGATCAAATAATAAATAAAGAAAATAACATGAAAAAAATAAAATGAATAAATGCAAAAATAACAGTTTACCAGGAGGCCTCTGACAGGAAGCAAAATCTGTGCCTGCCTAAAAAAAAGGGGCTTCCTGGTGCCAAAGAGAAACTCTTTCTCAGAAGCTTTTATCACCTCAACTGAGATGGACCCACCCTTTTCTCTTAGCTGTGGTGTGTTGTGTCTTCTGCTGAATATACCCACCGAACACAGAGACTCATGACAGATCCTCAAACGTATAATTTGTTGAACATGATTGAATGATGTTCTTCAAAAGCCAAGTCTGGAGGAGCACACCTGTTTCTACTGGTTCGAGAAAACAGTCCTTACCATAAAATTGTTGTAAACCCCCAAATTAAAATTGAGTTAAAAGGTATCCTTGTTTTTTTCCTTTCATCCTTAAATCCTTTATAGCTTTGACATAAAAAGAAGATAACCAGTGGATAGGCAAGAAGAAAAAGGAGTCTAATACAAACCTATGAATTTCACTTCAACCCAGCAATTAATCACTACCACGACAAACTATTTATTGTGCCTCATAGAGTCATAGATATATCATCAACTTTTTAAGCTAATTTCAAACCTACCTAAATAGTATTAAAAAAAGCAAAGAAATAAATATTTCTTTGGTGAGTATGGAATTATCTATATTTACTCAAATGACAGTAAAAAATAGATTTTAGTAACTGAAATACCTTTCAGTTTATTTCTTTTGAGAGAAAATCTACTTTCTTTTCATTCAAGGATGCATTTCAACTCATATAATTTTCTTAAATTAAACTGTGATAAGGTAGAGCTCTCTAATGTATAAGAGTTGCCTCCCTTGCATTAAACCTGTATCATATCATTCGTCTCTCAATAAAGATTCAAGTAAGAATCTATCTCGTGTCTCCCTCGTTCCACCCAACACATACTTAATATCACATGGTGGCAGCGGTTTTAAAAAAAGAAAAAAAGACAACAACCTCAAGAAGAAGGAATATTGGATATAAATCTATGAAAAAAGTGAGTACACCACGATAAATTTTTATTTAAAAAAAAAAAAAAAGAACAAGCTTTATTTGACAAGAGAGATGTGACAAGGTAGAGCTCTCTAACGTATAAGAGTTGCCTCCCTTGCATTAAACCTGTATTATATCATTCGTCGCTCAATAAAGATTCACGTAAGAACCTCTCGTGTCTCCCTCGTTCCACCCAACACATACTTAATATCACATAAACAAATGTTTCTTTACATTCATATTGGATTTAAATAATCATCTGTTCCCTGCTGAATAATATATAAGCTGTAGTTTACATACATATTAACACATGAATACATTTTCTCTTTTACATATTGACAAACTGATACAAAGATTTTTATGCACACACAAAATGTCCTTTTATTTTAAGCTAACAATTACTGATATACTTCATTGCATGAATCTTAAGTGGAAATTTACTAAGTTTTTTGCTTAGATGTGGCACAAGGCCATATGAAAGGGGCACCCAATGAGACTCGAACTCACTCGTGTAGGTTTGCTAGCCGAGCTTGCTAACCATTACACAACCAGAGGCGCCTTTGCATGAATCTTAAGTACATCTATTAAAGATATCTTTGCTCTTTTATTATCTTTACTTGCAAGAAAAGATTTTGTACTTTAGTTTTTCAGCAAACTTTTCACTCAATCATTCATTCTCCTTTATCAGCCTCACACACATATGTATGGAAATAAATAACAAATAAATCTGACTATATAGAGAAAATAGAAAAACAAAGTAATCCCAAAGGAGAATCAACATTAAAACCATCTGGTTTTAGTAAACCTTCATCAGGACTTGAATATACATATTTACATACAGTCAATATTGATATATATTTTTTCTTCCTTTTCCTCTCTTCTCTTCTTTATTTCTTTTCTTTTCTTTTTTTTCTCTCTTCTTTTCTTCTTCTTTTTAATCCATTGTATTTCCTAGAAGTGCCCTATATTTGAACATAATTGCCTATACCAATCCGATGATAGTTTTTCAAAATAGAATGGTGTTTGAATGATTATAATATTTCTTTTCATTTCACTATTATTGTATTTTATTAAAACATCCATCATTGTTCTATTAACACTTGTTTCACCATCTTAAAGTCCTGATGAAGGTTTACAAAAACCAAAATGTTTTAACTTAGACTCTCTATAATGAATTTATCATGTTTGGATTACTTTGTTTTTCTATTTTCTCTAGGGTGTCTCAAAATAGATGCAACTCATTAATATGATAATGATTTATTACTGCGACAAGAAACTCCATGTCAGCTGGTGTGAGTTTGTTTGATCTGGATTCTGTGTGGATACAACTAAAGATCCTTCTTTAAGATTCTTTGCAACAATACACATAAAACACCAAGTTTTTGGGAATGTCTCCAGAGGGACTTTATCAGACTCCTTCTGACAGAATCTCTCATAGCATCCACATTGTCAGGACATCTTGCAGTCAACTTCCTCCCAGATTTGGGATTTTCTGCCTTATTGAGGTTGTTTACTGTTGTGGCTTGAAATTTGTGTACTCATTGATAAATTCAGCTTTTCTAGGGATAATTGTAAAAGTTAAATTTCCAGCAAGATTTTGCTTCCGCAGTTTTGAATGATTTTGTCTCCAAATTAGTACTGACAAAATATTTTTTACATTCTTGTCCAAGTCATTGTGATCTATAGAAGTCAAATGACTTACCTTCTTGAATCTTCACTCACTAGTGAACCAATATTTATCAGTGATCGAGGATTGATAGTTGTTATAGAATGCTATTTTCAAATCTGAAACAAAAAAGAACACAACATTATTATCAGTAGAGTTATTAGCAATCACATGGGTCCCAGGTATATTGAGACACCCTGTGTGTGTGTGTGTGTATATATATATATATATATATATATATATATATATATCAGTGGCCAAGGATAATTTGGGAACCAAGGCATACAGTCCATTATGCAAGGATAATCACCACAGCGGAAAGAAAAGGAGAACCTTCCTCTGTGTTCCTGGAAAATTATTTACCTCCCTCCCATCTGTGAGTGTGATGTGAATATAAATTAATTTAATATAAAAGGTCCTGCATTAAACTTGATAACCCTCTTCTGTGGATTTGATGATCCCTCCCATTCATAATATCCTGGTGATGGCGATGACAGCTATTGGTTATGAAAGAAAACAATTCAATTTACAAATAATGAGTTTATCATAGCACACCTATTGGAAATTTGTTTGCAAAATATTAAAATTCGTTTGCAAAATGTAGCAATTTTGGGGCCACAAAATATGGTTAAGTTGAAAACAGAAGATAGTATCTGGAAAAAACATGAACACATTGGAATTTTTATAGTATTGTCACATGGCCAAACACTGAGAGGAGAGAGATAAGGAATGTCCCCTACCCCTCCGTGTTTGAATTAGCAGGCCGTCCAAAGAATGACCATTAAGAGAGGGTAGTAATATAGGTCAATTCCTCACGGCCTGTCAGAGAAAGTAAAGAATGTGGGTCAGGCTATCTGTACTCTGTGACCGGGTGAAAGAAATAGTAGTCCGAACGGATCGCCTACAGAATGAAAGCCAACAGGTGTTTGCATTCTATGACCGGAAGGAAGAAGGTAGAAGCTAAATGATTGGCTAGAACCCTAAAACGGAAGTGGCACCCTCTTTCCATCAGTGGAAATAGGGTAAAAGAAAACTAGTTTTGAAGAGAGATGTCATCGTGAACAGATGGAAGCGAATCTCGCGCCAAACTCTGGGTGAAGAAAGCGGAAAGAATCTTGGACAAGAAGAAGAACTATGCCTTCAAGCCAGAGCATTATAGATATATAAAATTCCGTCAACCCGTAAAAGAGAAAATGCTCTCTGATAGAACCCATCAAAAAGATAAGTAAACATTACGACTGTTTCTCCCTACACCCAATTATATACTCTCTCTCTCTCAATTTAAAGAAAGACGAAGGAAAAGAAGAAAAGGAAGAAAGACATTTATAGTTATGTATTATCTGCTGATAATATAGCTGATATGTTGAAGATGTGTGTCTGCGTGTATATTAAAGAGATTGTTATATTTTAATGTTCCCATGTGTTGAAGTTTGTTCATTTGTGTCGTCTACTATCAAATTGTCTGTTTCATGTTTCTTTTCCAGCTTCTTTCGCCTTATGTTATCCTCGCCTAAATTTTCCTATTCTTTCCTCTAAAAATATTATACGGGAAACTGGAGTTGTCAACTACTATAGTTAATAATATTATATATAAACCTAGAGGTCCATATCTTCCATTGTTCTAGGGGTAGGAAGAGCTAGTGGCCTGGTGGGTGTGTGTGTTAATGTGAAGTTTGGAAACCCCTTGCTAGCGGCGGTCAGTCTAGCCCTAAATTAACCCCCACATAATATGCCAGTTCCTATATGCCCAAGAAAGGACTCTGAACAAGGACTTATTCTACAAGGAATCAAGTGCCAGACCGCCCCATTTCACATGTGCGAAAAATAAATTACCGTCTTGGGATTTTAATAATTTTGCCGTCACAGTATTATATCACTGTTGCAAACAAATTGTTCTGTTTGCAGCTATATAAATTTATACAAGAATAAACATTTAACAGAAGTCCTGTGTTGTATATACCAAATTTTAACAAATTTCATACAGCTCTAGTTTACTGCTGGAATTGCAGCAGAGATAATTTTTAACACCCGTTTGTTACTGATCTTGGTTGAATAAAAAAGGCTAGACATGTATTATATATCTAGCGCCAACATATGGATGCCAGTGATTGGTTAGTTTGAAAGACATACTGACCAATTATGTGTCATACATATCCATTAGAGAGTGGGGTTAACTATGGGAGACAACCCATTTACCTTGGTTATATATATTTTTATATACACCTGCAACTCACATTGAAAATCTCTTTGAAAAAATCATCAAGTCAGCTATGACATCAGCTACTGAAAGTGAACCTTAATATCAACAAAAATAACATCAAGTTGATGGTGAGTGGAATTTTCCAGTACCAACTTGGGTTATTTTTAAGATAAATTAATTCTGTAGACCGTCTCGAAAGTACTTTCTGATATTTTAGCAAAATGAACTGAATTTATAAGGTTCTCTTATCAGTATAATTATTTATTTCATTATTAAAGATAATTAAAGAAAAATTTCCTATTTGTAGATGAACATCTACCAAACCCAACAAGTATCCCACTCCCCTCTGCTATAAAAACTCAACGGTCACTAACACTGAGACTCAGATCACTAGCATAAATGTGAAAGTAATCAGTTGCCTTTGTGGTTATTGCATCCCAACCGACGCCTTACTCACAGTAGTCAACACCACAGTCCTGGTCAAATCAACAGAGTCCTATTTGCTGATTTTTTGCCATGGCACACGGTGGACAAAGCAGTGAATGCCCAAGATCAAGCAGCAGCATTCCAGATTTGCTCCAGTTTCCTCATTTCTAACCAACCCTTTTCAGGGCTAAACTACCAAAGTCCTTTACCAGTTCTTTTCTGGACAATTCCAAATGTTACCTGAGGACTACCTCTGGTCCGTTTACTGACAACTATTTTCAGGGTAGTAAGACTTATCAGCACCAGGGTACATGATGGAGCAGTAGACTGGACCATTGGCAAACACACTAACCATTACACTTATAGTGTTCACCAATGGTCTGGAAGACCAGAGTTCAATCCTCGTTCAAGTCATACCAAAGATTTAAAAAAATGGTACTTGATGTCTCTGTGCTTAACACACATCATTATAAGGTATGGGTCAAGGGTAAGTGAAGCGATCCTGGGAAAGGAATAGCATTCTCCCTTACACCTCAGTGTAGTAGCTATTAAAAAAAGAACATTCAGGTCATCCTCAACGATGGTTGGCTAACTTACTTTAATTGGCCCATTGGCATACAATATATATATATATATATATCTGTAATAGACACACAAACACATATATATGTGTCATTGGGCAGCAGTCTTTCATCTAAGCATGTTTGATTAAATACACTGATACTTTTGGGTGTCAGTCTCATGGTGAGCAGCAAGATCATGTATTTTAAAATATGTGTAGTTGGGCGGCAGTCCTGCAGCTCCCCACGATACTGACACCCAAAAGTATCAGTGTATTTGATCAAACATGCTTAAATGAAAGATGGCTGCCCAACTATAAATATTTTAGAAAACATGATCCTGCAGCTCACCACAATACTGACACCCAAAAGTATCTGTGTATTTAATCGAACATATATATATATAGTCATCCACAGACAGATCTGTTTCATTCTATCAGAACTCATCAGCTGGGATCGAAACCTGGTGGACTCAAACGCCAAGCCAAAGCTTCTAACTATTTAGCCACGAGGAAATATTAGCTACGAAGTACATTTTAAACGGTTATGAATCACAATTACTATTGTTTACATACATCCATTCAACGGCCGCCGAGATCTCAATTCAAATATGAAGAGACTTGCAAAGGCGCTAATGGCAACACGATTACTTCTTCGCTAGAGAACTCGGTTATTTAATGTGAAATACTGTTTAAACATATATATCAAAAACTTCATGGGTTTACAACCCGATGAAATGGTAAAATATTTTGTCAAGAAGATCAGGTGAAAAAGGTTTGTGGAAAACTTCTTGAGCTTGAAAGTAGCTGCATTTTACTTGTGTAGAATCAGCAAGCTAATTGATGAATGGCAAGAGGCAATTCAAAATAATGGCAAATATACTATTAATTGACCATTGGCCTAATGAGTAGACCGGGGTTCAATTCCAGGCCGAGTCATACCAAAGACTGAAAAAAATGGTACTTGATGCTGCCTTGCTTAACACTCAGCATTATAAGGTAATAAGGTAAGGATCAAGGATAAAATGGAGAAATCTAGGGAAAGGAGTAGCAGCCTCCCAAACACTTCGGTGTAGTAGCTATTGAAAAGGGAGCCTTCAGGTCATCTTTAACTAAGGTCGCCAACTTTACAATTGATTGAAATTAATTCATTGTTAAATTATTCATGACTAAATTATATTTTACTCAAATTATTTATGACTCAACCAAATATTTCAACAAGAAATTTGCCCAGTTGGCTGGGGCTGTAGAATACACTGACTGCACCTCTGCAGAGGGGAAAAATCCTTGGCCTGGCATGGTAGCACCTGATAAGGCCCTATCTATGGGTTAAATAGAACGAATGGCATACCTATGCTAAACTGAATAGCTTGAAATAGAAATTTTTTGACAATTAAACCGTACTTACATTTAAACTGCATGCTTATGCTAAACTGAATTATTTCAAATAGAACTGATTTTTGACATTGAAACTGTATTTACACTAAACTGAATTGTTTAACATAGAATTGTTTTGACAGGTAACTGTATGTAAACAAAATCTGTTCTTATACTTAGCTGAATTTGAACTGCTTTACTAAACTGAATAGCTTGAAATAGAAATGCTTTTCACAATTAAACTGTACTTATATTTAAACTGTGAGCTTATGTTAAACTGAATAATTTGAAATTGAACTGTTTTTTACATTGAAACTGTACTTACACGAAACTGAATTGTTATACATAACTGCTTGAATATTTTGAAATAGAAAAGTTTTTGACAATTAAACTGTGTACTCATGCTAAACTGAATTGTTTGAAATAGAACTGATAATTTACATAAAAATGGATTTGGCGTTAAATAACTTACAAGGGTTGATATGCCATAAAACCCAAACAACCAATCAACAAAAAACAAGAAACAAAAAACTCTGAAATCAAAAGCAGGTGTCATGAGGCTTGCAACCTCATCACATGGAAACTTACTTGTAATTGAAGCAATAGCCCTATCTCAGCCAGGGATTGTTTGCAGTTGCATACCCTCAAAGCCATGGGATATTTATATTAAATTACACTTGAACTGAGGGAGGCAGTCCTGACATAATGGTTATTTTCATGGAAAATGGTCTTTGGTTGATTGGTTGTTTGGGTTTTATGGCATATCAACCTTTGTAGATTATTTAATGCCAAATCCATTTTTATGCAAATAATTAGTTCTATTTCAAACAATTCAGTTTAGCATGAGTACATGGTTTAAATGTCAAAAACATTTCTATTTCAAGCTATTCAGTTTATTCAAACGGTTCTAATTCAGCTAATTCAGTTTAGTATAATGAGAGGTTTTGTTCACACACAGTTAAAAGTCAAAATAGTTCTATATGAAACAAATCAGTTTAGTGTAAGTAGAGTTTCAATGTCAAAAACAGTTCCATTTTAAACAATTCTGTTTAGCATAAGCACACAGTTTAAATGTAAGTACAGTTGAATTGTCAAAAACATTTCTATTACAAGCAGTTCTAATTCAAACAATGCAGTTTAGCATAAGTATGCAATTAGTTCTATTCAACCCATAGATAGTGTCCTATCAGGTGCTACCATTCCGGGCCAGAGTAGACCTGGGAGCAATGGCAATGTAGGGATGCTTTGCATTCCCCAAAGTCAAAGCATCACTGGAACCTTACCATCAGACTGTTTAGTGTCATATCCAGGACACTCGTTTTTTTTTTACTCCTCTGCAGAGGTGCAGTCGGTGTATTCTACAGCCCCAGCTGACTGAGCAATTGGTTTGTTTTAATGGCTTATCAACCTTTGTGGCTTATTTAATGCAGAATCCCTGTTTGTAGAAGAACAGAAGTAGTACTATTTAGCGGGGTAGATAAGGGATTTCATGCCTTTCCCAAAGATATTAGTACAAAAGTGAACATAACATGACTGGAGTGAAAAATTATCTACTACAATGTTGCAGCCCAGTTCATTAACCAGTACATCATAGAGACCCTCCTAAAATGAACTTGGTGACCTAAGTTCAAATCAAGAATGAAGTAGTTTGCATTTGACATAGTCCTAATATTTTTGAGAAAGTATAAATCCAACTCTTCTCCCCTCCCATTTATATAAATATTAGAGCAGTCTGATCCCTTTAGTCTTGGTTTTTCAACCAATCTAAGAGAAGGAGTAGGGAACAAATAAATAAATAAAACATTCAAAATTAAATTAAAAAATAAATAAAAAAGAAAACTATCAAATTTGCAGACACTTCCAGAGGTCTCTAACAGGAAAAGGAGATGACACATGCGTAAAAGAAAAAAGGCATTCCTCTTGACAAAGGGGACTATACTATCTTTCTCTTTCAGGCAGTGTCCGTCAAACCAGCAATACCATTTTGCTGTCTGGGGTTTTGGGCACCATGCATATGTCTTTGGACGTAGCATCGGTTAGTCCCTTCACCCAGTAGCAGCCCTCTCTCTATCAGTCAGCACTATGCTGAAATATATAAGACCCACTACTGAACTATAAACTAACTCTTATCGGAGTTTGACAAACTTCCAAAAGAAAACTAACCCTTATGGAAGCCTGAAATATTCAAATGAGGACAAATACCTACATGAAACGATTTAACATATTTTAACACCTTGACTGGGGGATTCAACCATTTCAATGTATTCAGGAAAAACTCCCTCATCCACGGAATGGTTGTTGAACCCAGTAAATAAAGGAAAGTATAAAAGAAATGTCTTTGTCTCTTATCTGTTGCTGTCTTTTCTTTTGTATAATTTTTTGGAGACTTTCTTGGGCAAGGCATTACACCGACTAAACAACAAGGGGGTAAAATATAATATAAACAAAATATGGAGTCAGATATCTAATACCAACATAACCAACGTAATACCAATGAAATACCAACGTAAAATAAGCCCTAAACCCCACAAAGGAAAACCAAGAATACTCTACTTTCAGGTGCCCATGGCGTAATGGTTATCATTGTATGAAATGAACTCATCAAACTCAGTTCAAATCCTGGACGAGACTAATTGCATTTCACATAGAACTAATATCTTTGTGAAAGGTATGAATCCAACTATTTTCTTTCTAGCTATTGGCAAATAATAGTGCAGACTGAGCTCTTTAACCTTGGTATAGCAACCAGTCAAGGAGAAGGAAAACTCTGAATTCAAACCTGTTAAACTTTGCTTAAAAATAATACTTTTATCACATTCTGTCTGTGCTGAAGGGCAGATAAATATATACATTATACTTTTAGTAATAATGAAGTCTTTTGTCATTAGGCTGTAATAAAAATTACAAAAAAGATTTGTCATTTCACAAAACACTCTACTTAAAATGCACTTAGGTAAAATAAGTGATTTTAAGTATTAGCGATTACATTTGAGGAAGCAATGTGAAATATTTTTATTACAAGTTTGCACAAAACAAGCTTTCATTTTGTATTCTATATTATGATGTTCTGATAACTGTATCAATCATTTGTTTGCAGGTACTTAAATGGCTTCAAGTACTGCTATCTATCACCAAGTTTTATTTGTATGCAGTTGAATGGTTTCAAGAATTGCTATGTAACACTCACAATTCAGTTTAATATCAGTTATTTGTTTGCACACAGTTAAATGTCACACAGTTCTATTTGACTCATAAATAGGACCTTCTCAGTTACTACCACTCCAAGTCAGAG
Organism: Sepioteuthis lessoniana; assembly: GCA_963585895.1. Lineage (NCBI taxonomy): Eukaryota > Metazoa > Mollusca > Cephalopoda > Myopsida > Loliginidae > Sepioteuthis > Sepioteuthis lessoniana. Next base: position 38,321,437 of record OY757908.1, on the reverse strand, counting down.
TGGACATGGGAGTAATCATAATGAAGAGATACTCCACATTTCCCAAAGCTATAGAACTGGAGTCTCACCATCAGATGATTTAGCATCATATCCAGGGTACTCATAACAGGAGGGTATATTATCCCTCTGCAGAGATGCAGTTAGAGTATTCTACAGCCCCAGCTGACTGGATTAAATTAAAAGTTTTCATGCAATTGTATTATGATACACAATTGCTGATTATCATGTTTTATTTAGTTTTTTTATGGTTTGGTTCGGTTTTATAGCACATCAACCATTGTAGGTAATTTAATGCCAAATCCATTTTATACATATAACCAGTTCTATTTCAAACAATTCAGTTTAGCATAAGTATAGTTTTTTGTTTACACACAGTTAAATATCAAAACAATTCTATTTTAAATAATTCAATTTAGCCTAAGTACACGTTTTCAATGTAAAAAATAGTTCTATTTCAAACAATTCAGTTTAGTATACATAAGCAGTTTAGTTCTATTTGACCTGTAAATAGAACCCTGTCAGGTGCTGCCAGAGTGGACCTGGGAGCAATAGCAATGAAGAGGTACTCTGCATTTACCAAAGCTCCAGCATTCCTGGAGCCTTACCATCAGATTGTTTCATGTCATATCAGGACACTCATTGGGGTGGAGGTCTTACCCCTCCGCAGAGAGCAGATGATGTATTCTACAGCCCCAGCCAACTGCACAATTTATGATTAATTGATGTGTTAAACATACACTCTATTTTGCAAATTTTTTTAATATAATTCACCCAGTTTAAAAGGATTTAAAAAGTTACCAGCATGGCCTAGTGGGTAGAGTGTTCGCCAATGGCCTGGGTTCAATCCCAGGTTGCGTCATACCAAAGACTTTAAAAATGGTACTTGATACCTCCTTGCTTAACACTCAGCAATATAAGGTATGTATCAAGGGTAAAGTGGAGTAGTGCCCTCCCTTACACCTCGGTGTAGTAGCTATTGAAAAGGGAGCCTTCTGGTCACCTTCGACTACTGTCACCAACTTTACTTACTTAAAAGTGTTAAATTTGAACTTTGTGAAAGTTCTGAATGACACAATTCACCACATGAGTAGGGCTTCTCTCCAGAATATCTTTGTTAAAGCAAATCTGTAAAGACAACATTTTACTTTGATGAATGTCATACTATTTTTCAAAGGAGTTTTAGTATCTAAAAAAAAAAGAAAAAACTATGTCAGTTTGTTCATATTCAGGTCATAAAAATGTTAAACTGTTCATATGTATGTCAATTTGTTTATACCAGGTAAACTGTTCATATCTATGTCAATATATTCCTATCGGTTCATATCTATTTCAGACATTTCAAATCTATGCCAGTCTGTTCATATCTATGTCAATATATTCCTATCTGTTCATCTCTTTGTCAGATATTTCATATCAATCTCAGTCTGTTCACATCTGTCTGTTAGATATTTCAAATCTATACCAGTTTGTTTATATCTGTCTGTCTATTCATATCTGTCTATGTTAGACATTTCAAATCTATACCAGTCTGTTCATATCTGTTTCTACCTATGTCAATCTGTTCCTATCAATATCTGTCAGTTCATATCTACCTCAGCCGGTTCCTATTCATTTCAGTCCATTCTTATCTATATCAGTCAGTTCCTGTCTATGCCAGTGTGTTTATATAAATCACACTGCTCATATATGCTAGTCTGTTCATATCTGACTATGCTAGTCTGTTCCTATCTATATCTGTCCGTATATATCCATATTTACGAACCCCTCTGCTTGGGCAAGATATGACACAAGGTCAATTTTTAAGCAGAGTTTAACAGGTTTGAATTCAGAGTTTTCCTTCTCCTAGACTAGTTGCCTCATGAAGGCTGAAGAACCCAGTCTGCCCTACTATTTATCCATAGCTGGAAGGAGAATAATTGGATTCATACCTTTCCCAAGGGTATTAGTGCTATGTGAAATGCAATCAGTCTTGTCCAGGATTTGAACTCATATCACCGTGTCCATTTCCTATGACGATAACCATTACACCACGGGCACCTCCACCTCTGTCCATATATATCTATGCATGCATGTACAAATAACCAGGCATAAAAAAATATCTTATCCCTCAGATGTTTCCTGTGCAGTTATAAAACTAACTCTTCACTGATTATTTCATCAGCTTAATTTTGGGGAGAGGGGGCACAAAACCATATGTAGGACACTTTGTGGGTATTGAACAAAACAGCAGTAAGAATTTGAGAAAGAAACTTTCAAACAACAACTGCAAAGGTTTGGCTTGGTTGAGTTTTATGGCATATCAACCATTGGAGATTATTCAATGCTAAATCTGTTTTATATATATATATGATTTGTAAGCATAAGTCAACAAAGTTAAATAGTTCCAAGTATTGCTATGTATCACTAACAATTCAATTAAAATCTGTCATTTGTTTACACACAGTTAAATAATCAAACACTTCTATTTCAAATGATTCAATTTAGCCTAAGTTAAGAAAGGTAAATTGTTCCAAGTATTACTATGTATCACTAACGATTCAATTAAACAACAGTCATTTGTTTACGCACAGTTAAATGATAAAACAGTTCTATTTCTAACAATTCAATTTAGCATGAATCAAAAAAGTTAAATGGTTCCAAGTATTGCTATGTATCACTAACAATTCACTTGAGCTTCAGTCATTTATTTACACATAGTTAAATGATCAAACAGCTCTATTTCTAACAATTCAGTATAGCCTAAGTCAAAGTTAAATGGTTCCAAGTATTGCAATGTATCATTAACAATTTAATTAAACAATAGTCATTTGTTTACACATAGTTAAATCTAAAAAGTTCTATTTTTAACAATTTAATTTAGCATAAGTTATTTGTTTGCACTCAGTTTAAATGTCAAACAGTTCTATTTGACCCATAGATAGGACCCAATCAGATGCTACCACTCCGGACCAGAGTGGACCTAGTAGTGATGGCAATGAAGGGGTACTCTTCATTTGGCAAAACCCCAGCATTACTGAAGCCTCACCATCAGATTGTTTCATGTCATATTCGGTGGGGGGTCTTACCACTCTGCATAGATGCAGTCGGTGTATTCTACAGCCCCAGTTCACTGGGCTGAACTTCAAAGGAGTTACCATGATTATTAGAGTGCTATATACTAACTTTAGTCTCACATGGCCTCTGGGTCAATCTTGTTAGAGCATCAGTGAAAATTAAGCATAATTCACAAGAACATTCTTGACAGATCAGCTTTTAAACTACTTTGATAACTATATAGTTTAGGTTTGATCTCTTTGTTTAATGGCATATCAACCTTCATCATCATCATGTTGCGCCATCAGTACAGATATCCTTGACTCTCTCCTGCCACCCTTCTCTATTGTCTAGGTCTTCAAGGCTAAATTCTGTATCAGCACAAAGTTGTTGTATGCTGGTTCTAGCTGGTCATCCTGCCTTTGCTCGTCCATGTGAAGGGATCCAAAGGAGTACATCACTTATGATTTTGTCCCTACTTCTTCGGCAGTGTCCTGCATGTCTGGTTTGTCTAACTTGGATAGTTTTTTGGATAGGTGATAAGTGGCTGTACAGCTGCTATATCAACCTTAGTAGGTTATTTAATGCCAAAACTGTCCTTGTAGAAGAGCAGTAGTATTATTTAACACATAGTTAGAGCAAGAGGTTTATACTTTTCCTAAGGGTAGTAGTCAGAAAGTGAACATAATAGTGATTAACATCAAAATTCCCTACAATGTTGCAATCTAGCTCATTACCAACTACACCATAATGACTCCTCCCATATAGAGTTCAGATTAATTTTAACTTGTACTACTGATAAGATAACAACAATGTTACTGCAAACACAGTGGCAGATTGTGATATTAATTTGTTGGGGTGCTACTTCAGAAAATATTGTGTAACACACTTACTGAGAAATACAGGGTGCAGAAGTAAACTTAGGAATATTCTAGTATAATAATAAACAACTTTATTATAAAACAAGATTAATTTTGATTTAAAAAATAAACAAAAAAATAAGAAGATAGATACAAAACAGTAAATTTACTCAATATGACCTCCATTTTTTTCAATTATTATATCAACACACCTTTGAAACAATTTGCATGCCTTCAAAATTAATTCTTCAGATATTCTATTCCATTCCTCCTGAATAGTAGTCTTAAGCAAACCAATATTTGGATGGGAAGTTGCATTTGTTTTGTTTTCTAAAATGCCCCATATAGTATGATCAAGGGATTTAAGCGCTGGGCTTGATGGAGGTCATAAAGAAACTCCAATTATTTCAGAAAAGTTTTTTGGTTTGATTTTGGCATTAAGCAAATCATAGATTCTTTGCTGTTTTTTCTTTCTCACTCATATTGGGCTGAATTTTAATGAAAAAGTGCTTGAATAATTGAGCTAATCATTGAAATCTTGATTCATTACATTTTCTTTCAAAAATTGTACTAATATGACTAAAAAAACTGTTTAAAAAATTATTCCATAATTTGCTTCCACACCCTGTACAGAGTGTGTATATATATATATATATATATATATATGAGAGAATACAAAAAAAACCCAGGGTGTTTCAATATACACTGGTTCCATATGACAGCTAATAACTCTACTAATAATAATGTTATGTTCTTTTTTGCTTCAGATTTGAAAATAGTATACTATAACAATTATTAATCCTTGTTCTTATCTAAATAGACTGATTAGGTTTATTGGTAGTGTTTGTGGTAAATTTCCTTAAGTTTAAGTTTTACAATTTTTCAAAATTTATTTTCTCTCCTAATATACAGGATGTCTCAAAATAAATGCAACCCATTGATATGATAAGGATTTTTAACTGAGACAAGCACAATGGTGGTCATTGTGAACACATCCTGTCAAAAATGTATCCTTTAAGCTAGTGGCATCAAACCAATTTTTTTTAATTGTTATTATATCAGCTTCCAGGGGCATGCAATCTTTTTTTTGAGTTTCTTGTCTCAGTAATAAATCCTTATCATATTAATGGATTACATCTATTTTGAGACAATTTTGAATGATTTTGACACCAAATAAATAGTGAAGCAAGAATATTTTTTCCTCTCTTGTCCAAGGCATTGTGATCAAGGTATAATAGTTGTTATCGTATACTATTTTCAAATATGAAACAAGAAAGAACACAACATTATTATTAGTAGAGTTATTAGCAGCCACATGAGTCTAATGTATATTAAAGTAAAGTTAATGACCTTAGTCTAGGGTGACCCAAAGGCTCCCTTTTCAATAGCTACTACACCGGGGTGTAGGGGAGGGTGCTACTTCTCTGGATTGCTCCACTTTACCCTTGATCCTCACCTTATAGTGCTGAGTGCTAAGCAAGGTGGCATCAAGTACCATTTTTTGTGTCTTTGGTATTATATTATATCTTTTATATTAACCATCCGCAGAATCCTTGAAGGTGTACGGGCAAAGAACCTACAAGCGACATTAATATTTGTCGACTTTACCAAGGCTTTCGACTCCATTCACAGAGGAAAGATGGAACAAATCCTACTAGCGTACGGCATACCTAAAGAAACCGTAGCGGCAATAACGATTCTCTATAGAAACACTAAAGTAAAAGTACGATCACCAGATGGAGACACAGAATACTTCAACATAGTAGCAGGAGTACTACAAGGAGACACGCTGGCTCCGTATCTCTTTATCATTTGTCTAGACTACGTACTTAGAACATCGATTGACAAAATCAAAGAGAATGGCTTCGAACTGACGAAGAAAAGAAGCAGAAGATACCCCGCAACAACAATTACCGACGCCGACTACGCCGATGACATAGCGATACTGGCAAATACACCTGACCAAGCCGAAACACTTCTGCATAGTTTGGAATGAGCAGCAGCAAGCATAGGCCTCCATGTTAATGCACATAAAACGGAATATATGTGCTATAACCAAACGGGGGACATCTCCACTCTAGAAGGAACCCCTCTTAAACTAGTAGACAAATTCACGTACCTAGGAAGCAGCGTCGAATCAACCGAAAAGGACATCGAAACGAGGTTAACGAAAGCATGGACAGCTATCAATAGGCTATCGACTATATGGAAATCAGACCTAACCGATAAAATGAAACTCAGTTTCTTCCAGGCAGCGGTCACATCGATACTGCTATATGGATGCACTACATGGACGCTAACAAAACGGCTGGAAAAGAAACTAGATGGCAATTACACAAGAATGCTGCGTGCAATCCTCAACAAGTCCTGGCAGCAACACCCCACAAGACACCAACTGTACGGCCACCTGCCTCCTATCACGAAAACTATTCAAGTTAGGCGAACCAGACATGCAGGACATTGCTGGAGAAGCAGAGATGAACTCATAAGAGATGTACTCTTATGGATCCCCACACACGGCCGCGCAAAAGCAGGACGACCAGCACGAACGTACATTCAGCAGCTATGTGAGGATACAGGTTGTTGTCCTGAAGACCTACCTAGGGCGATGAACGATAGGGAGGAGTGGCGAAAGAGGGTCAGGGATATCCGTGCTGCCAGCACGATATGATGATGATGATGATGGTATGACTCAACCTGGGATGGAACCCCAGTCTCCCAAACCATTGGCAAACACTCTACTCATTAGGCCAACAAAAAAAAAAAATGTCCTCTGTTGGAACATTCCACTGACTTTGCTTATCTATCCTCACCTGTGGTCAAATAGAACTTCTTGGTTTGATTAGGTCACAGAACAGTTTACCAAAATTTAGCTGTGTCATTAATCAAGTTGACAAGTAATAATCAATAAGAGGCAACATATAATCAATTAAATTTGTTTTAAATATAAGAACACATATTCCAGGTTAAATACAAGGGTAGATTGACCAAGATACTCTTATAGAATGTGACCAAATGAGGTTTATTTTCTAACATAGTCTCCTTTGCAGTCCACATATTTCTTCCATCAGTGTTTCAGTGCTGAGATTCCATTAGTTAAAAAAGTCATCAACTGCAGATATGACATCATTATATGAACTTTTCATCTCACCTTCATACAGTTTTGCTACTATGCACACATGTCAGCCAGTCTGGACCAAAAACGTTCCACACTAATAACACTGAATCATCTCATAGAGATTTTTTCAAAGATGAATTATAATAACATGCATACAAGAAAATGTTTTTCCAATAATGCAAGACTACATTTTACTATACAGACTTTATGTATATAAAAAGATTTGCATATATTGCAAGGAAATGTTTTCTCTGTATATTTGCATATGCTTGAACAATTTTGAAAATTGATAACTCCACAAACTTCACAAGACTAAGGTTCACACTTTACAAGAATGTCATTTGATCCAGTGTGTGTATGCATATGTCTTCTTAAATGTGAATTCTGTGAAAATGCTGATCCACACACTTCACAGCTATAAGGTTTCACTCCAGTGTGAATTCGCATATGTATCTTTAATTCAGTATTCCGTGAAAATGCTGATCTGCACACTTGACAAGTGTAGGGTTTCTCTCCAGTATGTGTTTGTACGTGTCTTTTTAAAGTAAAAGTCCGTGAAAATGCTGAGCCACACACTTCACAAGTATAAGGTTTTTCTCCAGTATGTGTTCGCATATGTCCTTTCAATACTGCATTGTCTGAAAATGCTGTACCACACACTTGACAACAATAGGGTTTCTCTCCAGTATGGGTTCGCATATGTATTTTTAAATTAGAACTCAGTGAAAATGCTGATCCACATATTTCACAAGAGTAAGGTCTTTCTTTAGTGTGCGTTTGCATGTGTTTCTTTAAATTTGAACTCTGTGAAAATGCTGTTCCACACACTTCACAAGAGTAAGGTTTCTCTCCAGTGTGGGTTCGAATGTGTTTTTTTAAATTTGAATTCTGTGAAAAAGCTGATCCACACAGTTCACAAGAGTAAGGTTTCTCTTCAGTGTGTGTTTGCATGTGCATTTTTAAATTTGAACTCTGTGAAAATTCTGCTCCACATACTTCACAAGAGTAGGGTTTCTCTCCAGTGTGTGTTTGCATATGCCTTTTTAAATCAAAACTCCTTGAAAATGCTGATGCACACACCTGACAGATGTAAGGTTTCTCTGCAGCATGTGTTTGCATGTTTTTATTTTAAAATATGATAGTGCACACCTTTTGCAAAATAATTTTTTTTTTCAAAAGTATAAATGTGAAGAGAAATTTCAAGGTGTGTAGATGTACATGACTATTTCCGCATGAATTTCATGAAGCTTCAGATCTTGATACTTAAGGATATTTTCTCCCAAATTTGAATTTCCGTGAGTCTTTTCAAATGGTAATCCATGCACATGATCAAAGCCGGAGTTTTCTCTGGCCTGGTTTTGACACTATAAGAGTATGGCTTTTAGATAAGGTTCATATGTTTATTTTTAAAGGAAAATTCTTGAGGCTGTGGTTATGGGTTGTTCTCCAACACAATATCTGTGAATAAAGAAGAGGTATTATTGAAGAAGAGAGTAAACTCATGAATTATTTACAATCATTAAATCCTAATAACTAAGCTAGGCTTTTAATGAATTCTAGCATATTTGAAAATTCACAGTCAAAAATGATAAACCTCCAATCTTCAATCAAGAATAATTAAATCATATATGATAAAATTTTATTTATAAATTCTAGCATATTTTATAATTCATAGTTAAAAAGGGTAAACTTCTGCTCTTCAATCAAGAATAATTAAATCGTATATAACTATTGAATTACTTAACAATGTGCTTTGTATAAAAGTTGTCATTGTTTGGAATGGTATCAATGACTCAAATTCAAATCTTGGACAAAGCTGTTTGTGCCTCCCCTTGTGCTAATGTTCTTTGGAAAGGCATGAATCCATTTGTTCTCCTCCAAACTATCGGTAAATAGAGGGATAGACTGAGTTCTTTGGTTTTGGCATGGAAATAAGTTTTGGAGGAGGGGAAATTTTGAATTTAAACTAGCTTTAATCCATTTAAAAATTGCTATTGTGTTACATCTTACCTATGACATGGAAGAGGGTGGGTAAATACTTGCTATGCTTAATTTAATAGTTATAACCACTGGAAATGGAATGGGCAATATGAGTTCAAATAATGGATAAGGCTCTTCTCATTAATCTTTTTTCATGCTCTTCATAAGAACAGGTTTTAGTGTGTCTTTTAAAATACAAGAACATGGTTTTTCGTGCGTCTTTCATAATACAAGAATATGAATTTTAGTGTTTATTTTATAATACAAAAGTAAGGTTTTTTGAGTGTCTTTTATAATACAAGGGTATGGTTTTTTATGTGTCATTTAATACAAGAGTATGGTTTTTAGTGTATCTTTTATAATACAAGGGTATGGTTTTTTATGTGTCATTTAATACAAGAGTATTGTTTTTAGTGTGTCTTTTATAATACAAGAATATCATTTTTCGTTGTATCTTTTATAATACAAGAGTATGGTTTTTCATATCTTTTATAAGAGTATGGTTTTTAGTCTGTCTTTTATAATATATGGTTTTGTGTATCTTTTATAATTCAAGAATATGGTTTTTAGTGAGTCTTTCATAATACAAGAGTATAGTTTTTAGTGTGTCTTTTATAATATAAGAGAATGGTTTCTCATGTGTCTTTTATAATACAAGAATATGGTTTTTAAGTAAGAAGTTTATCAGTTAAATAAAATTTGTGTACTTCACATAATATTTAAAGTCATCAGATGAATTCCATTTGTTTTCCACCACAATTGCCTTATGCCAGACATAGGCTATTTTTGAAGATTGTTCATGTAACAGGACAAGTGCTTATTTTCAATCTTTAATTTTGGGGCAAAGATATTTTTTAAATTTTTTTATGAAAATTCAATGTTTTGAAAAATTTAAGGTAAAATTTCTTTCAGTAAATTCATCATTGAAATTGTGGTGCTATCATCAAAATGGTTTTCTATAGGCTAATTCATTACAAAATACCTTTATAGTTTCCAGAAACATTCTGATTTTTTTGGACTGAAAACTTTAGTATTACATTTTTCTATTGCAGTAAAATTTAACTTTTTATAACTAGATTTTGAAATGTCTATTTTTGGGGTAGAAAAAAACAAAATATTTTCAATCTATGAGGAAATATCATAAAAATGCTGTGGTAGAATGCACTACTCATGTGTGTGTGTGTATATATATATATATATATATATATACACACACACACACACAGGTATACCTCAGGTTACGTCATTTCTAGTTAAGTTGTTCTCAATTATATGTTATTAGTCAAAAAAATATATGGATAAATAAAAATCAAGTTAAAGTTATTTTATTTGACTTTACCACTGTCTGCTACAAATACTGAAGTCATAATGTCACTAGAAAAGTGTTAAAAGCACATAAAATCATGTTAATGCACAATAAGTTTTAAAAAAGTATATAAAATCATGACAATTCACAGCCATCCATATTTACAAGGTAAATAAACAAATTGAATGTAAATATTGGTAAATTCAACATAAATTAATTTTCTACAATCACAAAATAATTTTAATATCTGTATTTGTTATTTAACCTTACAAAATCCTTTTATTTTATAATATCTTAGAGTAAACAACATTCACAAATAAAGAGTTCATGATTTACTGTAAAGATCGCCAAATTGTAAACATCTACATTTACAAGTATGTACATATATGTATCCATAAATTTAGATTACTTTTTTTGTACTATATTAAAAACTAAAATTTGTTTGTCAGCTTGAAATAGATTCTTATAGACCATATATTATTAAAAATGCATTCATGAATAAAATACAGAACTGGGAATGGTTATTTGGGGTTTAGCCTAGTGACAAGTAAATTCAACTTGAGTCGTTTCTCCAAGTAAGGTGAGGTACATCTGTATATATATTCTAAAACAAGGATGTAGAGAGAATCACACATTAATTTATAAGACATAATCCCCTCCCCTTTGATTTTGTTTAAGCCCTAAATTAGTTGAAATGCAAAAGACAGTTTAGATAGTCAGGTTGCCATGTTTCCCTAGAGGTTAACATCATCAGAATTCAAATAATGTTTATATTTGTATTTTGTACGTGCATTTGTTACTTTTTACATAGCATCTTATTCATATTTTATAATAGAATACATTTCTTTACAATCTTTAAGTTAGAGGTCTTAAAGCAAAAAATATGTAAGCAATTTATTATAAAAAGCTATCAACAAAAACATTACTTATTTATAAGGATTACAAATGAATAAGAAAGCAGTTACAATTTTATTTAGAACTGAATTTTAATTCAACAATAGATAGAATTATCCTCTGATAACTTTGAGTTAGATAAAGAGTCAATGACACTTGGTGACAAAACCTGGGTCTGATGATTGCATAGGCAGGAAACTGACAGTCATTAAGTGCGGTTGAGTGTGTCTATGCTATATTACATTAGATCTAAATATGTTTTATCACACTTTCATCATCATCAAGTCACACAGACAGCACAGATTCCCTTGACTCTCACTCCATCTGTCCCTATCATTCAACACTCCTAGCAAGTCTTCCAAACAACATTTTGTATCTGCACAGAGCTGATCTAAATAAGTTCTTGCAGGTCAGCCAACACTGGCATGTTCATGTGTAGTGGTCCATAGAAGAATATCACTTATGAGTTTGTCATAACTTCTTCAGCAGTGTCCTATTTATCTTACTTGGATAGTTTTAGAGATTGGAAATAAGTGGCCATACAGCTACTGTTTTGTGGGATGTTGCTTCCAGGATTTGTTTAAAATAGCATGTAGCATCCTTGTGTAGTTCCCATCTAGCTTTTTTTCAAAGCATTTTGTTAGCATCCATGTGGTGCATCCATACAGTAGTAATGATACAGTAACAACTTGGAAAAAATCCTGTTTTATTTTGTCTGATAGGTCAGACTTCCATATGATTGATAACCTATCAATAGCACTCCATGCATTCACTAGTCATATGTTAACATTTTCAGTAGATGAGATATTGCTGTCAATGTATGAGAACTTGTTAACTAATTTAAGAGGCCTTCCATTTAGAATGGAGATAGCTCCTCATTTAAAATACATGTATTCTGTTTTATTTGCATTCATGTTGAGGCCAATGCATTCTGCTGTTAGCTCTTGGCTGTGCAGTAGAGATTATCACATTTTATATATGTAAAATAGATACTGATATTTTTAAAGAATTCATTAGTATCAAAAAAAGTTATTTTGCCGAAAGAAAATTTGTTGAACTTTTAAAAAATTATTTCAGAAATTTTTTTTTTCACATTAGGCACTATAAGTAACGTAACACAGGTCCCCCCCGACAGTAAATAAATTCTTAATACTCAGAAATCCTTAAAAAGTGATAAATATACAAACAGATTTAATCTTATTGTATTTCCATTGTTTTTACTTTTGCAGTCACTGCCCTGCTGGTTAGTACTGTAAACTGCACCTCTGCAGAGGAGTAAGACTCTCCCAATGAGGCCACCTGTTGGCGGCCGGTGGCAACCCATGATGCTTAAGAATGGGATCCTGGTGGTTGACCAGTACTTGACCTAGCAACTGAATGGTCAAGTCAATTTCGACAGGCCACTTTGGCCCTTACTGGACTAGATGGATGGTTGGACAGACCTGATCTGATCAATTGGCTGGTTGTGTCAAGCCCTAACACCTACATGCTTTGTCTTTAGCGTATTTTTCAATCTCAAATTGCAGCAAGATGCAATTAGGTAGTGCCTGAGGGTCAATTAAGAGAATAGGAATTTGACTACTGTTAAATGACATGGTAATTATTAACATTTACTGAAAATCTGAAATTGGCAAGGACTTGAAAACCTACTCCAACCATTTAAATATGAGCAAACAAATGACTGATGTTAAATTGTTAGTTATATAGCAAGACTAGTAAGTTGGCAACCATAGTCAAGGGCAACCAGATGGTTCCCTTTTTAATATCTACTACCCCGAGGTGTAAGGGAGGCACTACTCCTTTCCCAGGATTGCTCAACTTTACCCTTGATACGTACCTTATATTACTGAATGTTAGGCAAGGAGGTATAAAGTACCATTTTTAAAGTCTTTGATATGACACAACCTGGGATTGAACCCAGGTCTCCTGGACCATTGGTGAACACTTTAGCCACTTGTGTGCAAAAAAAAAAGAGCTCAGGGTCATTAAAAATTTTTTTACAAAATGTGATGACAAATTATAAATATTTAATATATATGTAAAAACAGGATTTGAAATTAAAAAACCTACAATAGTCGATATACCATAAAACTAAGCAAAACTTAATTTTGCAGTCAGATCTGAAAGACCAAGTTCCCGTCATAAAAATAGTTTAGAATTTTTTTTTTTTTTTAATCAGAAATACATTTTTCAACATTTAGCATACAGAAGACCTACTCCTGTAATTTGTCAGTTTCGAAAAACATTGATTGTTCACGATTTTAGAAGGAAGGTGTTGTATTTAGATATTACATGTTGAAACAATCTCTCACCTTCCGATAAGCATGTATACCAGTTATCTTCTCTTCGGTTTTATTTACAAATATCAATGGTGAAACGTGAAAACTGATGTTTACATTCAAGTTCTACTGAAAGCAGAGGTTCACGTTAGTATCACCGCAGTTAAGCAACGATAAACTAGTTTAATACTTAGATGGATGACCACTAGCAACAACAGGTACTGTAAGTAACCAGAAGCTCGTGTGCTATATCTAAACAAAGCTTCGTAAATAACATCTTGGGTCCTGAGAGTTTTTTTCTTCTTCTCCCCAACTATTATGGATTGTCTTACTTTCTCTCTTGAGGTTATAATAAAAATCATAAGAAATAGTTTCTCCACTTTTTCTTCTGAAATATATATTTTTTTAATTTTCAAAATTAAAAAGTCGTAAGAGTAGAGGTAGATGTTCAGTATGTATCAATAAAAATATTTCTGGAAAAAATGTTCTCGATGGGACCCTTATTGTTTGGATGTGCCCTTTCGCAGAAATATTTCAAAAATCGGTTCTGTTGATTTATACTCAAATTCATCGAGCAGTTTTCATTTATAATTTTAATTTTGCAAGTCGAAGTAACTTTAAACAAAATCAAAATAACAAAAAAAAGTAAATGAAAATAACAAAAAATGTAAGTAGAATTAATTCGATTAACAAATAAAGATAATTTTAAAAATGCGAATGAAAATTGATTAAAATAAATAACAGTTTTATTCATTATTACGAATTAGCTTACTTTCAGTTAATCCTTTTTCATATGAAATATTTTGGAAAATTTGAAATCTTTCGTAAATACTTAAAAGTCAGGCAGCAAAAAATCCATTATACTGAAATAAATAAAAGAAAATAAAGTAACATCATACTTACTTCTTATTTAATTTTTTCGTTTGGACTTAAAATTATACAACTGTAGAAGGAAGAGAAAAATAATTAAACCAATGGGTTTTTTGTTTTATTTTTTTTTACTAGGTTGAATTAATTTTAAAAACAGTCGTCGTTTCGGATCGATGCCAAAAATAATTTCTAAAGAGCGAAATTCAAGGGAGATAATAGATAAAAAGTATAAAGAAAGAATTGAACATTTTCTTTTCATTAATCCTCGGCAAAAAACCCACTGCATATCTGAACCACCAGGGTTTCGTCAGGAAAAAAGAAAAGCATTTTTTTTTGCGATTAATTTCTGTTTTGTTTTTACTATTCTCGAGGGGGTGGAAGAAATTCGTTATAGTAGAAATAGGAGAAAATGATTAAGAACCAAGTTTCAATAAGTTGAGCACCATTTCAAAGTTGATATTTGTAAATAAAACCAAAGGAAAGATAATGAGTGTGTTTGTCGGAAAGTCAAAGATTTTGTTAGAATTATTGTATTGTAAATTGGAACTCTCTTTCTAAAATCCTATTAAAAAAAACAGACAAATTGCCTAAGAAGAGGTGGGTAAATTGCTTTCATTATACAAAATATATTCTTTATAAATTTGGCTTGATTGCTTTCATCTCACAGAATATGTTATGCAAAGCTATATATATATATTGTGAATAAAATTTTTCTAGTGTAGGGAAATGAATAATTATCTCCCCTTAGATATTTTGTGTATCCACAAGAGCCCTGTGGTGAATTGTATGACTATCTAAGAAATCTGTTATTTACCTCTGTTTGTTTGTTCTTTAAGTAGTATAGACATTATCTCTGACTCTGTTAGGGAATGGTAAAATCACATGACTATCTTTTACCTATCCTTATCTGATACATCTTCTGCTATTTTGTGTAGCTGGAAATTAAATCACCATAAAACTCTTTGGGTCTTGTATAATCGTACAAGCTCAATGCTATAGTGCACCATAACCTATAGTATAAAAATGGATGATAAAAAGACCTGAGCTAACTCATATATGTCTACTGTGTGCTGCTGCTGCTGCTGCTGCTGACAATAAAAGATGAAATTGATCACCAGACATTGTCATTTGCTTTGAAAGTTTTGTGGCCTTGTTAGGAGCCAGAAATAAAGACACAAGTGAGGAAATGAGTTAAGCAAATATATTAACAAAAACAGTACTACAAACATAAGCAAATGAAAAAGTTACCAGCGAGACTGTTCGGCCTGTCAAAGCTGTCTGCTGGAATACTGACGTCTACTTAAGAGCAGTACCTGCTGCTATTTATAGCTGGGACAGTTCATGCGTGTGTGAGTAAATTACTCTAACAGAAAGGAAAATATTCATTTTATAGAATAATTATAACTTTAAAGGTTTTGTCAAAAAAAAAAAAGCTATTGTCCAAGCTTTTTCTTTGTATAACACAAATTCTACATAGGTCCAGGACTGTTGAAATATATGTATATATCCAATTCTTCTGCTGTGAACAAGATATGAAAGGTCAATTTTCAAGTGGAATACAGTTTTCCTTCCTCTAGACTGGTTGCTTAATCAAGGCAAAAGAACATGGTCTACTCATAGGTGGGATGAGCTTTGTTGAGGGTAACCCAAAGTCAAGGGTGACCCAAAGGCTCCCTTTTCAAAAGCTACTACACCGAGGTGTAGGTGGGGGCTACTCCATTCCCTTGATTGCTCCACTTTACCTTGATCGTTACCTTATAATCCTGAGTCTTTGGTATGATCCGAACTGAGATTGAAACCCGGTCTCCCAGACCATTGGCGAACACTACTTGTTAGGTCAATAGCCCAGTTCAGGGGCAACATATAATTGTGTTTAAATTATTAGTATAAGTATACTTAAAACCATATGACTGCAAACAAGTATAGATAAAAAAGAATAGTTACTTTAAACCATATAATAGTGTGCAAATTATTATTATTATTAAATAGGAATACTTGAAATCATATAACTGTGCAAGCAAAACATCATTACTATGAGAGTTTTTCACACAAGCATTAGCTCATGGTTTCTCACTGCAGTGTGACATGATGCAGAAGTGAACATTTTTTTTTTTATATCATGTTGAAAATGAATTTGAATTAGGAGTGTGTTTGTGAGTATGTGTGTCCGGATTTGAATGTAGGTGGGCCTACCTGAATGAAGTAAAAAAAAAGGGAAAGAAAGTTTTTCTTTGTCTTGAGATATCAGATTACTGGGTGAAAGGCCATGGCCGCCATTAAGTCTGGTTTTGACTTCATGCTCCAGAGAGATCAAACAGCTAGATTTTTTAGTACCAATAAATTTTAGATTCTCGGCCTGATGAAAAATTTATGTTTCTTCAATCAGCAGGAAATTTAGTTCTAGATTTTCTAAATAAATAGAGGTGGCTTTTTGAGAGAAAGAGGAGTTGTCTTCACACATGCTTAGAGGTAGTTGTGATAGCAGTCGGCTCCACACCTGCCGTGGGTCTGCATATGCCAACAGAAAGAGTAAAACATAGTAGCACTGAGTGTCACGTTGCCTCTCTTAAGTCCGATTGAGAGAAATAAAGAACATCCAAATCAAAAGAATCTTGGACTTTCTTTTTTAACAGTGTGTAAACAAAATCTGTACTTATACTTAGCTGAATTAAAACTGTTTGAATAAACTGAATAGGTTGAAATAGAAATGTTTTTCACAATTAAACTCATGCTAAACTGAATTGTTTGAAATAGAACTGAGGATTTGCATAAAAATGGATTTGGCGTTAAATAACCTAAAAGGTTGATATGTCATAGAACCCAACTCACCCTGTACCAATCCTTTGGTCACTGTACCAAGGACACCAATTACAATTAGTATCACCGTCATTTTCATGTTTCATATTTTTTTTCAGTTCTCTAGCAAGGTCTAGGTACTTATCTTTCTTTTTGCTTTCTTTCAGTTTTACCCTGTGGTCAGCCAGAATGGTAAAGTCCACCATTCAGCTGATTCTCTTTTTTTGTTGACTATCATGAGGTTTGGTCTTCTGGCCGAGATTAGGTGATCCATTTATATCTCAAAATCCCAGAAAATTTGTGCATCTCATTTCGCAAGATGGATTCTGGATGGTGCATATACCATTTATTGTTGTATAGCCACATAATACATATACATATGCATGCATAACAATAAAGACGAGCGACACAGTTCTTTAGAAAAATATACCTGTCACTTTATTTGAAAGGGTTGTGTGTGAGAGGGAGTTAGAGACCGAACAGAACTGCAACATATTGATCCCCACTCTATTGGCCATAACCACGTTTCTTTCCCATTCTCCTGGACTGCTCAACCAGGGGCCGGGGGCTCAGCCTCTCTGGGACACGTTCCTCAATCCAACATTTTCTCTCCAACTCTGATTGAACTTCCTGTGCACTGAGTTATATAATAGTTCGACGCCCACTCAATCACTTCCCATAACTGGCCAATGGAATATGCAATTTCCGCCGTCTTTTGAATGGCTTGTCTTGATCATCATCGAGCGGAAATAACTTGTCATGCAGTTCACAGGTCACCCTCTTCAGGTGCATTAGTTTGTGATTGTACCGTGGGACTTTTACCCTGTCCCATATTGTCAGCCAATCTCGCCTACGCTAACGGAATATGCAACTTCTGCCGTCTTTGGAATGGCATGTTTGGCCGAGTCAGAGGTCAATATACAACATTATTCCTATGGTTGAATTTAAACTTCTTGCACAATTCCCAAAGGATCACCTTCCGCACCCAGTCACGTCTAGTCTTGTACTATTTTTGTGCTAGCTTATTGCATACAGTTATTATGTAATTGATCATTTCATATCTTTCACCACATAATCTACATAAGCCATTTGTTGCATCTTGTCTATCTTTAAATTCTTTTTGAATAGGAATAGTTACTTGAAACCATGTAATTGGGTAGTAATCATTAGTATTATATAGAAATATGAGATACTATATAACTGTGCAAACAAAACATTATTATGATTATTATTAAAGGAGGTGCTCGTGGTGTAATGGTTATCGTCGTAGGAAATGGACACAGTGACTCGAGTTCAAATCCTGGACGAGACTGATTACATTTCACATAGCACTAATACCCTTGGGAAAGGTATGAATCCAATTATTCTCCCTCCAGCTATGGGTAAATAGTAGGACAGACTGAGTTCTTCGGCCTTGGTGAAGCAACTAATCTAGGAGAAGGAAAACTCTGAATTCAAACCTGTTGAACTCCGCTTAAAAATTGACCTTGTGTCATATCCTGCCCGAGTGGAGGGGTTGGTAAATAGGATTATGATTAAAATGGAATAGAAACAGTTACTTGAAACCATATAATTGTAGTAGGTTGATTGGTTGTTTTTGTTTAATGGCATATCAACTTTCTTGGGTTATTTGATGCTAAATCTATCCTTCAAGAAGAACAGTAGTGGTACTATTTAACCCATAGTAGGGGGATAACAGGGTTCATACCTTTTCCAAGGGTATTTGTCTGATAGTGAATGCAATAGCGAGACTGGAGTTTGAACTCACTACAATTCCACAGTCCAGTGCTTTAACCATTACACTACGAGGACATAACCCATTAGTATTAAGTAGAAATACTTGATATTATATAACTGTGCAAACAAAACATTATTATAATTATTATTAAATAGAAATAGTTACTTGAAACCATATAATTGTGTGGAAATAATTAGTATTAGGTAAAAATATTCTATACAAAATAACAGTAATCAAATTATTAGTATTAGACAGGAATACTTGATACTTTATAATTGTGTGCAACCAAATGATAATTTTCATAGACAAAATAAAAAGTAGAATTTTAAAAAATCATTTCAGAGGAATGTTGAAAATATAAATAGTTAAGATTATAATTAAATGTTTATAAATGAATTAAAGAAATTTTTAGAGACAGAATTTCAATATAAAGGAATTTGGAGGAATAAAATTTGTTGAAATGAGTGACACTAAAGCCAAGTTTAGTATTTAACTGGGTAATGTTTTTAGGGGGATTTAGTGTACCATTAAATGGTAAATTCAAACGATCAGTTTAAACAGTAGATTCCACAGTTTTCTAGTTCGGATATTGATTTGAAAAAAGAATACAGAAATAATGTTTTTAAAAAGGAATTTCATACAAAAGAAACAAGAAAGGGATTGGAAAGATAAAGTGTAGCAAATTTTTAGAACAATTTGCTAGAACTTATCTGAGAGAGTGTCTGGGAAAAAAAGTTCTTTGAATTTGATTATTTTTCTTTTCTTTTTTGTTTTGTAAAAATGTTTCAGATTTCATTAAATTTAGAGCCTTCTTTAAAGTTCTTTTCAGCAGAATTCTCGATTGAATTTTTTTCAGTTGTTTTACTTGGTAGAATTTGAGTAGTTGACTTTCATTTAATTTTACATTATTTCTTGGGAAGCTGCATTCAAGAAGCGAGTGATGAAACCCATCTTAAGTTTTTTATGCCTTTACAGTTTGGTCTCTGAATTCATACTGAGGGTCAGACTAGTAGTTCTAAACAAAAAATGAATTCATTTTTTAGTGCTGCGCTGTCTGGGATTACTTCTCCCTTCTCCACTCCAGCCAAATAATTATCTATTTAACCAATAGATAGGACCCTTACAGATACTGCCACCTCATTTCAAAATGGAACTGGGAGTAATGGCCTGCTATGTGTTTTCAGTTGATCAGGCTGCATGAAAAAAGACAAAGCTGAATGGCCTGTCATGTGTGTTTGCCAGTCAAACTATTTTTATTGACATTGGATATATTTCCTTCATAATATTCTCATCTTTTCAAAACAGTGTTAAAATGGCTAATAATTATATCTTGTTATTCTAACTCTTAAAAGAAAGAGACAGTTAGCACTTTTAAGTTTTATGTCTGCTTTTAGGAATTCCCAATCCTAACTCCCCCTTCTTCTCAATTTCGAAATTATCTTTAACCACCTCAAGACTATAGTGTCACATTTTGTCTTTGACTGCGTTTTTTTACCAAGTGCACTGATCCTTGTAATTCCAATCATCACGACAAGTATGGGGACAAGTATCCACAGTATATCTGTGGTCCTCACCAAATTAATATTTAAAGAATATGAGATACAAAAATCCATGAACGACCCAGAATGATTTTTTTCTTAGAAATAATTTTTTATAGAATCAAATTTCAACATTAAATAACCCATAAGGAGTTGCCATACCCTTAAATAAACCAAACCATATTTTATACTCTCTGTGAGAGGAAATCAGCAGAAATAACACTTTGACCAGTGAATGTTTTCCAATATTTTTCAAAAATATTTATTACAAATGCACATAAGTGTAACTTGTTTGGTTGTTTGGGTTTTATGGTATATCAACCTTTGTAGGTTATTTAACACCAAACAAATTTTTATGAAAATAGTTCTATTTCAAACAATTCAGTTTAGCATAAGTATGCAGTTTAAATGTAAGTACAGTTTAATTGTGAAAAACATTTCTATTTTGAGCTATTCAGTTTAGTCAAACAGTTCTAATTCAGCTAATTCAGTTTAGTATAATAAGAGATTTTGTTTACACACAGTTAAATGTCAAAACAGTTCTATATTAAACAATTCAGTTTAGTGCAAGTACAGTTTCAATGTTAAAAACAGTTCCATTTCAAATAATTCAGTTTAGCATAAGCACACAGTTTAAATGTAAGTATGGTTTAATTGTCAAAAACATTTCTATTTCAAGCTATTCATTTTAGTCAAAGAATTCAGTACATAAGTACATCGTTAGTACTATTTAACCCATGGATAGGGTTCTATCAGGTGCTACCATTCCGGACCAGAGCGGACCTGGTAGCAATGGCAATGAAGGGGTGCTCCGCATTCCCCAAAGCTCCAGCATCACTGGAACCTCACCATCAGATTGTTTAGTGTCATATCCAGGACTGTGATGATGAAATACAACACCCTCATACATTCACTATGGGTGTGAGGAGGAAACACAAACAACTTGAGCAAAGACATTGACATGAGGAGACAGTAGTCGCCAGGGCAGGAAGGATCTTGTCTCCCTTCAACTCTCTCTATTAACACTAGGAGAAATGGTCATGTGAGAACCTTACTCAGTACTGAATTATGAATGTGTCAGTGGAGAGACACACACAATGACTATGATTGGGGTGAAGAAAGAAAACCACCAAAAAAGCTAACACAAGATCATTTTTGAAACAATGGAAAAGAACCAGTTGCGGTTTATTCTCAAGAGGGAGAAAATGTTATAATCTGGATATGGAAGAATTTCATATCTAAGGTCCTGGAACGTGAATCCTGTGAAGCAGAGAAAAATGAAAGAGACTTCTACTTGAATAAATTCACACTTCAGGGTCTGGGGATCTCATCAGCTAAAACATCCAAAGTTGAATATTTGTCCACGAGAAAAGAAATAGAATAAACCTCGATAAATTTTGGTCTTATATAAAATAAGACATATGTCTTTCTATTAATGTGGCTATGAGAACCCATAATGAAAAGAAAAGATTAGAAGTCAAGCAAGCTAATTCTTTGGAATCCCAAGTAAGTGAAAGTATAATTGAAATATGTTTAAGTTTCTCTTGCTGTTATATTTATTCCATTGAAGAACTTTTATTGTCCTCCTTTTCAATAGTAATTTCTTCCTTCCTTATACTGTTGCATTGAACTGCATAATTGATAACTTGTTGACCGGACCTAAAGTCCGAGAAGTTGGACAGTATCTATTATGTTGATAAACTGTATTTTTCTTTTTACCCGTTAAAGGACAATTTTCTCATTCCTATCTTTTGCCTGAATTATTTTGTTCAGTATAAGAATATTTCTATTTTGATTTTATTAAACCAACATGGCAATTCAGATACATTCTTTTACTGTTGAAATGTTGTATTTGTCAAAGGTCTCGTATTTGCGGAGGAAAGCTAGCAAGTTAGATGTGTTTGATTTTAATATCTCACCTTCAACTTAACTAGTGGCTTTAAAGTGTTGATCAGCAAGGGGTTGGTGATTCTGTCATTATTAAACAGCGTTGGCAATCCACAGCCTACCTGTATGTCCAGCTTTAACTGGTGGACTTGGCGGGAATGGATAAGACTCTGCAAGCCCGTTGGGCATATGGCAGCATCACAGGACACTCATTGGGTGGGTGGGGTTGTTTACCCATCTGCAGAGATGCAGTCAGTGTATTCTACAGCCCCCCAGCCAACTGGGCTAAAGTATAACTGGAAATCCTATGAAAATAAATAGCAGGCATCATTATCAAGTTGTGCTGCTAGTGTAATGCTAGAGGTTCATATATATAAATGAGGGTAACACTCCATCCGCAGATATCAAGAAAGTGTTACCTTACAAGACCCAAATATGAATAGATATTACACTTCACAAAATACAAAGTGAATCTGTTGTTTCGTTAAATACAAAAATTTATTACAGGTCTGCAACATTCACATAGTCGTCATCACCAAAATAAGAAAAAAATATACATTGAAAGAATGAGTCATGTCACAAGAAACACAAAGAGTCTCATTCATGGTAGATGAATGATCAAAACACCAACTTTTTCTTCTTCCTCGACCAAGACCTGCCTCAGAAGAGCCGCTTGTCTCATCTCTGGATTTGACACGAACCTACCGACCAAGTTTGATCAACTGCTTCTGACCCTGAATTAATTCTGAAATGTTCTTTTTATATTTTCTATTTCTCTTAATTACTGTTGATGTGATTACTAAAAACTTTCCATAAACACGTCACCACTAGATCAGCTATCATCACATTTAAAATATTTATATCCATAATCCTGTCAACAATTGATTTCAAAATAGAACTTTATTACGACATACTGACATCTGTTTGAGGCATATGCACATGTACGATCTTTAAATGTGACTTACATTTCAATCCAAAGATTTTAACCTAGCTCACATTTTATTACTACGAAGAAAAAAACTAATATAAATAATTATCATCCTAATGGATTTCCCTGACTCTCTCTCACCATTCATCCCTATCATCCATTGCTTCCAGTAGGTCTTCTAGACTACATCCTGTGCCTTTACAGAGCTGTTGTAGGTAAGTTCTTATTGGTCAGGTAACACTGGTATGTCAGTGTGCAGAGGTCCATAGGAGAACATCATGTATGAGTACATCCTTGCTTCTCCAGCAGTGTCTTGCATGCCTAGTTCATCTTATTTCGATGGTTTTAGAGATAGCTGCTGTTTTGTGGGATGTTGCTTCCAGGATTTGTTCAATACAGCTTGTAGCATTCTTGTGCAGTTCCTGTCTAGCTTTTTCTCTATATGCTTTGTCAGTGTCCACATGGTGCATCCATAGAGTAAAATTGATACAACTACTGCTGGGAAGAAATTGTGGTTGACATACCCTTAAATAAACCAAACCAAACCATATTTTATACTCTCTGTGAAAGGAAATCAGCAGAAAGAACACACTGACCAGTGAATATTTTCAGATATTTTTTCAAAATTATTTATTACAAATCCATATAAGTGTAACTGGAAATCATATGAAAATATAGTGTTTACTTTCTAGATTGTATTCCTATATGAATTTTCAAAGAAAATCTCAGAAAAAGAATTTTTTCAGTCTAGATGATTTCCAAATGCGTCCAACCAAACAGGCACATTGCTCTTAAGAATAGAAATGTATTTACACGAATCTTTTAAAAAATGTGTTGGCTAGAAATGTTAATCCATGGTTCTAGCATTATTTACATGTATATGACATTGCAAATGTAACTCCACAGTGTGTTATTTTAATCATGAATATTTTGAAAATGCTAATCCACACATTTCATATTTATAGGTCTTCTCTCCAGTATGGATTTGCTTTATTTTTTAAACACTAAAGACAAAAATCATCAATATAATTCAAAAGAACAGTATTTCCACAGTGTGTTTACCTTAAGGTGAATTCTACAAAAATGAAGATCCACACACTTGAGGAGAGTAGAGAAGTCTTTCTTTATTAGAGTAGGGTTTAATTTCAGTATGTATTAACTGTGAAAATCCCAATCTATACAATTTACATTACTAGCATGTCTTTGCAGTGTGGGTACGCATGTGTTTTGTTAAACTGAAGCTCTGTGAAAATGCTGATCCACACAACTCACATTTATAGGGTTTCTCTCCAGTATGTGTTCGCATGTGAATTTTTAAACTGGAACTCTGCAAAAATGCTGAGCTACATAACATACAAATGAATGGCTTCTCACCAGTGTGTGTTCGCATATGTATTTTCAAATTTGAATTCAATGAAAATGCTGATCCACATACTTCACAAAGGTAGGGCTTCTCTCCAGTGTGTTTTCGCCTATGTATTTCTAAAGCAGAACTCTTTGAAAATGTGGATCCACACATTTCACATTTAAAAGTTTTCTCTGTGATGTGTGTTCTCATATGTGCTTTCAATAATGAACTCTCTGAAAATACAGAATCACATATCTTACAAGAAAATGTTTTCTCTCCAGTGTGTATTTGAAAATGTATTTTTAGATATGAACTTGATGAAAATGCAGAGCCACATACTTCACAAGTATAGGGTTCTTCACCAGTATGTGTTCGCACATGTACTTTCAAATTTGAACTATTTGAAAATGCTGATCCACACACTTCACAAGTATAAGGTTTCTCTCCAGTGTGTTTTCGCATATGTGCTTTCAATTTTGAATTCTGTGAAAATGCTGCATCACACATATTACATGAAAATGGTTTTTCTCCGGTGTGAGTTCGCATATGTACTTTTAAAACAGAATTTTCTGAAAATGCTGCGTCACAAACCTCACAAAAATATGGCTTTTCTCCGGTATGTGTTCGCATATGACTTTTTAGATGAGAACTTCGTGAAAATGCAGCTGTACACACTTCACAGGTATAGGGTTTCTCTCCAGTGTGTGTTCGCATATGTCTTTTTAAATCACAACTCTGTGAAAATGCTGATTCACACATTTCACATTTATAGGGTTTTTCTCCAGTGTGTGTTCGAATATGTGTCTTTAAATCCGAATTTCGTGAAAAAGCTGATCCACACAAATTACAAGAAAATGGCTTCTCTCCAGTGTGCGTACGCATATGTATTTGTAAATGTGAATTATTGGAAAATGCTGATTTACACACTTCACAAGAATATGGTTTCTCTCCAGTATGTATTCGCATATGTCTTTTTAAGACTATATTTTCAGAAAATGCTGATCCACATATTTCACATGTATAGGGCTTTTCTCCAGTATGAGAATGCATATGCCTTTTTAAACTGGAACTCTGAGAAAATGCTGACCCACAAATTTCACAAGAGTAAGGTTTCTCTCCAGTGTGCGTCCGAATATGTCTTTGTAAATGTGAATTCTTTGCAAAGGCTGATCCACACACTTGACAAATGTAGGGTTTTTCTTCAGTGTGCATCTGCATATGTTTTTTTAGAAGTGAACTATGGAAAAATACTGATCTACACACCTTACAAGTGTAGATTTTCTCTTTAGCATGTGATTGCATGAGTTTTTTATTTGAACTTTTAAAATATATTCATGCATACATAATACAGAAATGAGGTTTTTCTAATGTGCATGTCTGTATACAAATATTTCGATGTGAATCTAGTAAAAATGCTGATGTACAGACCTTAGAGTTTAACTGTATAAGATATGATCATTTTAATGTGATTTTCATTAAAATTCAGATCCTGATACTTTATAAGAAAGTTTTCTCTTCATTGTGTATTACCATGAGTCTTTTAAAGAACTGATTCACTTAGTGTAAGGTTTCTTTCTAGAATGTGTTTGATTTTAAAATATGGATGAATTCATTTGTCTTCCACTGCAATTATTATCTGTAAATAAAGAATTTGTATTATAAAAGAAAACAGTAAAATTATACATTTTTTTACAATCATTAACTTATAATTCATTTTAGTATAGATTAAAAGCCAAACAATCTCAAACTTCAGGTTCATTCAAAAACGTAACTGAAAAACTACTGTTCTTCAAACAAGAATGACTGAATCAAAATCCATTTTTATTTTATACAAATTTGTCTCTCTATATTTACATGTGAATTTATGGAAAATGTTGACCAACTGAAAAGTTGTATTTCCAGCATAAGCTTGCATGCAAATATTTCGGTATTAATTCAATGAAAATTCAGATAAAAATATTTTTGATTCTAGAAAGAATTGTAGAGGTAAGACCAACATATACATTATTTTCTTTGGAGACATAGTCTCCCAAGGGACATTTGAACATATATACAATGTTTGCCTTATTAAGAAGTTCGCTAGTAGAGGAAGTTTAATTAGAAATAATTATAATGATAATAAATAAATATATATTAGATATATATATATATATAATCTATGGAAAATATTTTCCATGGATTATATATATATACCTAATATATATTTATTATCATTATTATAATAGCTCTATCCTAGATATTGAGCACTCTCCATATTATATTGTACTTGGTTCGACACATAACCACAAAGTGATTTACTGACGACAAACACTCTCATAATATAATATATATATATATACCTAATATATATTTATTATCATTATTATAATAGCTCTATCCTAGATATTGAGCACTCTCCATATTATATTGTACTTGGTTCGACACATAACCACAAAGTGATTTACTGACGACAAACACTCTCATAATATAATATATATATATATATATATATATATATGATTTTTAAGTGTATAGTTTGTACATAACTTTATTTTTAAAACAAGTTAAAGCTTATTTGTTTACACACAGTTAAATAATTTTAATTATTACTATTTATTGTTTGCATACAAATGGTTTTAAGTATTACTATTTAAACCAGACATTGGCATGATGGTTAGAGTGTTTGCCAATGGCCCGGGAGACCTAAGTTCAATCCAAGGTTGAGTCATACCAGAGACTCAAAAAGTGGTACTGGATGCCTCCTTGCTTAACACACATCATTATAAGGTATGAATCAAGGGTAAAGTTGAGCAATCCAGGGAAAGGAGTAGCGCCCTCCCCAACACCTTGGTGGAGTAGCTATTGAAAAGGGAGGCTTGGGGTCACCCTCAACTACGGTCGCCAACTTTACTTTATTGCTATTTAATGCAAACAATGCTAAGTAACATATTTGATGGCATATAAGGCACACACTGATTTCAACAGGGCAAATCAAGAAAAAACTTAGTAAAATTATTAATAAATGGTACAGTCTTGGCCATTATGAAGTTTTATTTTGGTTAAACAAGCCATAATTACAGTTAAATGAAAATAATAGAAAAAAATACAAGTTTATAAAAACTTTATTATATTCAAAGATAAGAAAACAAAATAAAAATTTTAAAAATTTTTAAAAAATTATATATGGCATATAAGACACAGGGGAGTTTTAAAAGATATTCTTAGTAAAAAAAACGTGCCTTACATGCCATACCGGACATTGGCATAATGGTTAGAGTGTTCGCCAATGGCTCAGGAGACCTGGGTTCAATCCCAGGTCGAGTCAAAGACTTTAAAAATGGTACTTGATGCCTCCTTGCTTAACACTTAGCATTATGAGGTATGGATCAAGGGTAAAGTGGAGAAATCCAGGGAAAGGAGTAGTGCCCTCCCCTACACCTTGGTGTAGTAGCTATTGAAAAGGGAGCCCTCAGGTCACCCTCGATTAAGGTCGCCAATTTTACTTTATTTACATGCCATCATTATTGTTTCTATATTGTTAAATGGTTTCAATTATTGCTAACACTTATAATCTTATTCAATATTAATCATTTGTTTGCATGCAGTTAAATGGTTTCAAGCATTGTAAAAGATTAAATATTTCTATTGGACCCTTAGATGGGATCCTAACAAGTACTACCATTTCAGGTCAGAGTGGACCTGAGAATAATGGCAATGAAGAGGTACTCCACATTCCCTAAAACTTCAGAACTGAAGCCTAAACATCAGATAGTTTAGTGTTGTATCCAAGTCACTCATTGCAGAGATGCATTTGGCGTATTCTAAAGCCCTGGCCAACTGGGCTATGTGCCTTTTGGTTGTAAGTGTGAGTTGTCATAAATTACTTAGTTGTAAGTTGACAAATATGTTTGGTTAGTTGGCTGGGGCTGCAGAATGCAATGACTGCTTCTCTGCAGAGGGATAAACACCCACCACCATTGAGTTTCCTGTATATGACACTAAACAATCTGATGATGGCGTTCTAGTAATGATGTAGCTTTGGGGAATGCAGATTACCCCTTCATTGCCATTACTCCCAGGTCCACTCTGGCCCAGAGTGATAGCACCAGACAGGGTCCTAGCTATGGGTCAAATAGAACTAAACTGAGTACTTATACTAAACTGAATTGTTTGAAACAGAACTGTTTTTGACATTAAAACTGTGTACTTATGCTTAACTGAATTGTTTGAAACAACTATTTTGATATCTAAGAGTATAAACAAAAAAACTATAATGATGCAAAACTGAATTGTTTGAAAATTGCCATTAAATGATCTGAAAAGGGGTGATACACCATAAAACAATTAACCAACCAACCAACTAACCAACAAATACCTGTATAGGGTACCATTTTGCAGAAGATTTTTGCAAATTCAACAGTTTATTTTTTTTTTACTAGGAATCATCTTTGAGATTGTGAAGAAAAATATATATCCAGTTTAATCCTCAATTGAGCTCAGAATTAATTAGAGGTTAGTATTGAGAAAAAAAATGTCTCTGCATTGACTGATTTCTGATTAAATAAACTGAATTTCTATAATTTACTAAGCTTTGACTAGTCTAGCACACAGGCTTCAATTTTTTTTTCAGTATCTGCTGTTAAAATGTGCTCATCAATCTTTGTAGTGAACAGGTTCATCACTGCTTAATTTTAGCAATCTGCGAGGAATCTGCACTTTCAGAGCAACTTGACAGGACATTTTCCTTTACAAATATCAGTTGATTTTAACAGCATGTCAACCTGTAAAAGGTTTTTTTTTGGTCTAGAGTTTAATGAATTACATTCATTGTACATCTTTTGTAGTTATTTCTTAAGGGTTTTTTTGGTATGCACTTATATGGTATTAAGTATTCCTATCCAATACAAACAATTTGCACCCAGTTATATGATATCAAATATCCCTATCTAATACTAAAAATTTGATGGTTTCAATTGATTCTATTTAATGACAGTCATTAGTTTGCATACAGTTATATGATTTCAAGTAATTAATAATAATCCTTAATAAAGAATTATAGCTTCAAGTAACTATTCTTAATACAAATAATTAATTATAAGGTATCAGGTATTTCTAACAATAAAAATTTTCAAACTGATTTATTTGATCCCTAGATAGGACCCTAACAGTTACTACCAGTATAGACCAGAGTGGATCTGGGAGTAATGTCAATAAATGAGGTGCCCGTGGTGTAATGGTTATCCTTGTAGGAAATGGATACGGCAACACAAGTACAAATCCAGGACGAGACTGATTTCATTTCACATAGCACTAATACCCTTGGGAAAGGAATGAATCCAATTATTCTCCCTCCAGTTATGAGTAAATAGTAGGGCAGACTGGGTTCTTCAGCCTTGGTGAGGCAACTAGTCTAGGAGAAGAAAAACTCTGAATTCAAACCTGTTAAACTCCGCTTAAAAATTGACCTTGTGTCATATCCTGCCAAAGCGGAGGGGTTGGTAAATATGGATAAATGAGTACTCCACACTCCCTAGAGATCCAGAGCAGGAGCCTCACTATCAGATGCAGTTTAGTGTCATATCCAGGACACACATTTTTTTGTTTAGGGGATGTCTTGATCCTCTGCAGGGGATTATACAGTTAGCATGTTCTAAGCTCCACAGACAGGATGTCATTTACTACGCTTAGCTTAGCACAAGATCAGAAGTTGAGGACACTCAGTGAGAATCAAACTCACTAACAATGCTTTAAAGAAAAAATAATTTGCTGAAAGGTTGTATAAAATTCCAATATTCAATTTTCACTGATGTTGAAGTTTTACAGATGAAAATTCTCATGATTATTATAGTGTAATATAATTAAGGATGATAATTATATTAGTTAATTATTTGTAGTGACAAATTATAAGTGAGCTAAAAACTTTAAATGGAAGTGTAAGTCACAAAGGTCATATGTGAGCACATGTCGCATGATTGGCAGTTGACAAGTTGTTTTGGAAATCACCTGGGTTAACATATTGAAGATTTTTTTTAAATCATTTTTGTAGGTCAGATATTAAAAAGTAAACATTCTGTCACCTGACTTGATTAATTTAAATTAAATAAAAGTTAAAGACACATGTTCTTATATGATTAATGAAAGAGATAATTGATATATTACATAAGCAGGAGATCTTTGGAAGTTAGTTCAGTAGGGAGGGTCCATGTTCAGAGTTGAGGGTTAGTTGAATTGAGAGATTTGAGCCATCTGGGGGCAGGGTTGGTTGGGTTAGAAAAGCGCAGTCGGTATTTTCTATCATCTACCACCCATGTATCTCAAAGCGTTTTTTGTGTAAGAACTAATATCTTTCAGTTGTCTAAATTTCTGAGATGAAGCTTGATGATTTTTATCAGTAAGAGTTTTCTGACTATTGTCTTCGTCTTTATTGTTTTTTTTCACAGCATTTCGGCCGCTGTATTCTCTGGCCTTCCTCAGATGTCCCCTGTTTATCTGGGCATAAAAATGATTCAACCTGGGAAATCATTTTTAGTTTGACTGATAAAATTAATATATTTCATTATCAAAATCTTAAACAACTACCCAAAAATGTAAAATAAAATATTCCCTAACCTCTAGGCATGAATAAGCTTTTAAATCAATCAACAAACACTAAATAGAATTTTTTACGTAAATACTGCAAAAAGTAGTATATAAGATAAACATTTCTTGCGAGTAATTAAAATATTTCTTTTTTGGCCAAAATTGAGTATTGTTCCAAAATTCTCGATTTAATAATAAATGACGTAATGATAGTGAATTTTTTTTCTTGTTTTCATTTTGGCTAAAATGAAGACGTTTTAACATGAGGGACCATAATTGACTTCACACTGATTAAATGATACTTTTTTACTAATTGAATAAATAAATGAAAATTAAAAGTTTCTTGAAAAAGAAATGAAAACACAAACATTCATATAGAAATTTATTCTACGAGTAGAATGTCAAGAAATATCTATTTTCGGTGAAAGTCTTTGAAAAGTCTATTCTGTAATTGATTTTGTTTAACCAGATGAATTCCGTTTGAAATATAGAAAAAAATGTTTCGTAACAATTACATTTTTTTTTGCATAGCATATAAGAAAAACTTCCTCAACTTATGCAACCTGATTTGAAAAATATTCATTTTCAATGGTTTTAGATGTGGGTGGGTAATATTCCCCATATAAATACTAAGTTGAAACGATCTCAGCCTTACCGTCACGCATGTATACCAGTTATCTTTCCATAAATACACTCTAATTTTTAAAATTTATTCCAGCACCTTTATATTTTGTAAGAAAAAATAATAAATTAAAAAATTACATAAAATGAAACAAAAAAAAAAATAACCAGAAAATTAAAATTAACACAATGAAATCCACAATTAATAATAATACAAAGACAAAATAGAAATAAGAGCAAGTTAAAATGATGAAGTAAGGTTTTTAATAATCGAAAATTAGTTTTTAAAAAAATAAATAAATGTTTCACCAAATTCGATAAAAGAAAAATATTTTCGGAAATTTAAATGATGACTGAATAGTCGTCCTAAATAAGTGTATTTTTCTGAGTAAAGGAAAAAAATTGCCGTGGATATTTACACTTACTGTTGTCTTCTTTCCTTATTTCGATGTTTTAATACAAAAATTTCAATAAACCAAGTAAAACGTTAAGACAATCGGAAACTAATTTGTTAAGAAATAACGTAGATAATTTAATAAATTGGGTTTTCAAAAAGTAATACTTACTTTTTTGCTTACGTTTAAAAATCCATTTGTTTACACTGGGGGCAACTTAACTGTGTTCTTCGTATATTAAGTAGTTGTTTTATTACGTAAAAATTTTGTTAGCTGTCAGAAATACGCGGCATTTATCAGGTTGTCTGATTAGACATTGCATGTACGGAAGATCATAAATCGCAACAAAATCAGAAACCGGTTTTCTTTGTGGTTTATGAACAGTTTTTAATCCTGTTAACAATACAGGGTTTTAATTTTATAAAATTTCTGACAAGATTAGAGAGAGAACGATTATTTATCTATTGATTAATTTTCATTTTCAACCCTAGGTTGAACTTTAAAATTGATACATCTATCGATTTAACTCACTTGTGTAGCAGAAAGAATTGCAAACCATTATTTAGTGTGGGAATTGTTTTGCCATTGGAATTTTGAAATGATAAATTTCATCCAATTAGAACGACCCATGCCATTCTGTCCGGGCACATCTCACCAGTCACCATAAAAGGCAGCGCAAAACACGTGCGACCTCTCTTTTTTCTTTCTTATTATTTCTAATTACCATTTATGCTAAAATGGTAACGTCATCTGCCCTCTTGTTATACTTGTAATGAGTTTTAGTATAAGTTTAGAAAAGTAGCACTAGGGAACTTGTGGGAGATTACATCTCTTGACTGGCATAAACAGTAATAATGAAAATCCTAATTCACATTACTAGTGCGTCTTTGCAGTGTGTGTATGCATGTGTAATGTTAAACTGAAGCTCTGTGAAAATGCTTATCCACACACCTCATATTTATAGGGTTTCTCTGTAATCTGTTCATTATCTATTGATCTCAGTGTGTTTATATCTATTTCAGTCTGTTCATATCTATCTATCTCAATCCAGTCATTATCTTTTTCTATTGTGCTTATGAACTATGTAATAATAAGATTGTTTGCTATTAAAAAAGTATTTATAAGAAAATGTTGTGAACATGTTTATTTTTGCAATCTTTGTTGTGGTAAAACTATTTACTAATTACTTTTATTATAGACAAATAAAAAAGTACAATTAAAATATGGTAAATATATGATCGTAGTCAACTGGCTACTCATAAACCAAACAAAACAAAATAAACAAACCCCACTTCCAAGAAAGGATGAGTCACTGATGTCATCAGCCAATAGTATTTAGGAACGAGTCAATAAGGAACCAAATCTTTCTTTTTAAAATATTAAATTCAGCCTGTCTTTCTAAGTACAGTCTTAAACTAATGGATAAAATAGGTAGTAATAAAAAAAACATGGTCGAAGTAGAATGAAGTTTCTCACTATTATTTAGTAATAATAAGCAAACTCATTCTACATAGACCACATAGCGTAGTAGTGCACAGTAGATATAAAAGCAGCAGTATCAAACCAGGTCAAATCAGTTCGGCTGAAATCCGATTATCCCCTGGTCACACTACGACTGAAGCCTAATCAGCAGCAGCTGCCCATGTGGTACAGCTCAAGGCTTCCCCTAAAGCCGAGGTCCTGATTCCAGCCGGCAGACAATGCAGTAATACAACCAGCCACAGATGACGCAGGAACATTGCTAGCCTCTCAGCTTAAAAGCTCTTTTCAGGGATACTCAGTCTGTTCAAATACCTCTTGAGACAGCACAATGCAGCAGACACGACTACCAGCCTCTCAATCTAACAGCCCTTTTTAGGTCTAATTCAGAAACTGTAACCTAATACACTCTGAGACAGCACCAGCAGCTACCATCTTGCACCAGCGATCACTTCCCTGCAGCAGCAATTACCAGCCCCTGCTCCAGCGACCACCTTCCTGCACCAGCAGCTACCAGTTCGGCACCAGTAGCTACTAGTCTTGCACCAGCGACTACCTTCCTGCAGCAGCAATCACCTTCCTGAACCAGCAGCTACCAGTCCTGAACTAGCAACCACCTTCTTGCACCAGTAGATACCAGTCCTGAACCAACAATCACCTTCCTGCATCAGCAGATACCAGTCCTGTACCAACAACCACCTATCCAATGACTACCAGTCTTGTACCAGCTATCCAGACCTGCTCCAGCAACTAGTTCCTGCTCCAATGATTACCATCCAGCTGCGGCGACTGTTCGCTGTATGCTATTCCGATATACGATTTGCCATAATAAAGTTTGGCCTTTCAAAGCAACATCCTTGTTTTGTCATTCTTGCCTAGTTCATTGTCAATCACTTATATTTGAAAAGTTTGCAGGGACCTGTGTGTTTATCAGCCTCCACAACAATATGAAGACCAACCTTTAAGTAGTTGATACCAAGGCCCACTCAAAGATATTGAATGCTTATGAATAAAAACACATAGTGTTATAAAAATCAAAAAAGGTTTTAGTTTGGTTGCTTGGGTTTTATGGCATATCAACCTTTGTAGGTTAACACCAAATCCATTTTTATGCAAATAGCCAGCTCTATTTCAACAATCCAGTTTAGCATGAGTACACATTTTGTCAAAAACATTTCTATTTCAAGCTATTCAGTTTAGTTAAACAGTTTTAATTCAGCTAATCCAGTTTAGTATAAGTACAGATTTTGTTTACACACAGTTAAATGTCAAAACAGTTCTATATTAAACAATTCAATTTAGTGTAAGTAGAGTTTCAATGTCAAAAACAGTTCCATTTCAAACAATTCAGTTTAGCATAAGCACGCTGTTTAAATGTAAGTACAGTTGAATTGTCAAAAACATTTCTATTTAAGCTATTCAGTTTAGTCAAACAGTTCTAATTCAAACAATTCAGTTTAGCATAAGTATGCAGTTAGTTGTATTTGACCCATAGATAGGACCCTTATCAGGTGCTACCACTCCGGTCTAGAGTGGACCTGGAAGCGATGGCAATGAAGGGGTATTCTGCATTCCCCAAAGCTACAGCATTACTGGAACCTTACCATCGGATTGTTTAGTGTCATATCCAGAACACTCGTTAGGGGGTGGTTCTTACCCTTCTGCAGAGAAGCAGTTAGTGTATTCTACAGCCCCAGCTGACTGAGCAAAAAAAATGTATTAGTAGAGCCCACAGAAGTAGGTCCACAGTTTAACTGGATACTACTTTACTCATCTTATAGATCAAAAATCAATAGCATTCATATTTGATTCTCGGCATTCTTTAGAAAAAATTTATGATGATAAAATTCATAGGTTATATTCTGAGTTCCCCAGTAACCATTCTGATATAAAGTATCACTGCAGATACATTGTCTAGAGCAAAGTGGTCCATATATATCCCAGGGGTGAGTAGTGAATAAAATTTGGACTTTTTGCTAAATATATAAAAATTTATTTCAAACATAAGAATAAGATTGACTACAATGTCGCAAATTAACAGCTATTTACCAGTTAGAGTGTTCGCCAATGGCCCGGGAGACCTGGGTGCAATCCCAGGTCGAGTCATACCAAAGACTCAAAAAATGGTACTTGATGCCTCCTTGCTTAACACTCAGCATTATGAGGTACGGATCAAGGGTAAAGTGGAGTGCCCTCCCCTACACCTTGGTGTAGTAGCTATCGAAAAGGGAGCCTTCAGCTCACCCTCGACTATGGTCGCCAACTTTACTTACTTTGGTGAATTCAAAGCTGAGAAGTGGGCCTAGGTAATAATGATAATAAGCATCAAGAGCTGTGCCCACCATTTTCTTCAACAGCAAATTGGAAACTTTAGTACATGCTCAAATGCCAACCTGTGAAGCAGTAAAACACATAGCTAGCAGAAAGGTCTTCATCACTTACTCCTTTAACAATTAAAAGTCACTAAATTGGCAAGGAGCTATTTGAGAAATTCAACTAAAAGTCTATAAAACAGAAAATTCACTTAAATTCAATTGAACGAGTTCAAATCCTGGACCTTACTGATTGCATTTCACATAACACTAATACCCTTGGGAAAGGTATGAATCCAATTATTCTCCCTCCAGCTATGGGTAAATAGTAGGGCAGACTAGGTTCTTCAGCCTTGGTGAGGCAACTAGTCTAGGAGAAGGAAAACTCTGAATTCAAACCTGTTAAACTCCGCTTAAAAATTGACCTTGTGTCATATCCTGCTCGAGCGGAGGGGTTGGGTAAATAGGAACAACAAAACCCAAGAATTCGACTAAAAGTCAACTAAACAGAAAACTTAATAGAAAACTCTACTAAAATTAAATGAAAGTTGAAAAATCAACCAAAAATTCAACAAAGCCACAAAATACTACTAAAATTCCAAGAACTTTGTTTACCAGACACACTCTTTCAGATAAGTTCCCACAAATTACAACAAATTTGCACCACTTGATCCTTTCTATCTTTTCTTTGGTTTCTATTATATAAATTTGTTTTCTAAAACTTTGTTGTCTTTATTATCTTTTTGAATTGGTATCTGAACTAGAAAACTGCAGAACATACTGTTTGAAATTTCCCACTAAATCCCTCCTAGAAATATTTTCCCAATAAATAAAAGCATAGAGGGTTCACAAGGGGTGAACTTAGTAGTGTGCCATGATAAATCCCTTTATAACAGAACAAAAATCGCCGGATCATCTAGACTAGTTACCTGATATTGTACATCGAGTAGAATGCCTGATTAGATGTAATGACCACTAATGATACTGCCCAGTTGGCTGGGGCTGTAAAATACACCGAGTGTATCTCAGCAGAAGGGTAAGACCCCACAAATGAGTGTTCTGGATATGACACTAAACAATCTGATGGTGAGGTTCCGGGAATGCGGATTATCCCTTCATTGCCATCACTCCCAGGTCCACTCTGGCCCGGAGTGGTAGCACCTGACAGGGTCCTATCTATGGGTCAAATAGAACTAAACAGTGTACTTATGCTAAACTGAATTGTTTAAAATAGAAATGTTTTTGATACTGAAACTGTGTACATATGCTAAATAGAACTGTTTTGATATTTAACTGTGTGTAAACAAAAAAATATACTTATACTAAACTAAATTTTTTGAAATTCAATTCAACATTAAATGACCCAAAAAGGGTTGATATGCCTTAAAACCAAACAACTAAGTGAAAAACTTTAAAAGACCCTAGTCTAGAGAACACTGTTCTGCTGTTGCTTCTGATGTATTACTAAAACTGAATAACTTTTTAAAAAAATAATTTTTTTAAACCGAAAAAATGAAAGAATCTTCAATTTTTCTCAGGCCTTAAAACATTTTCTAATGGGAGAGAATGTCACAAAAATTAAAAAAGTAAAAAAAAAAAAAAAAAGACAGTATAAAGCAGATAAATGTCCATTTCAAAATTATTTTCTAACCAGCTATAGAATACACCAACTGCATCTCTGCAAAGGGGTCAGACTCCCCAAATCAGTGTCATGGACATGACACTAAACAATCTGCTGGTGAGGCTCCAGTAAGGCTTTGGGAAATGTTGAGTACCCCTTCATTGTCATCACTCCAAGATCCACTCTAGTCTGAAATGGTTACACCTGATAGAGTCTTATTTATGGGTCAAATAGAACTGCTTAACATTTTTAACTAAGTGCAAGCAAATGACTTATGCTAAATTGAATTGTTTGAAATAGAACTGTTTGATCATTGAACAGTGTATAAGCAAATGACTGATATTTAATTGATTTGTTCATGATACACAGTAATACTTGAACTCACTTAACTGTGTGCAAAAAAATGAGCTCAAACTCATTTACAAAATGTTAACAAAATTGATTTACAAGTCATATATATATATATATATATATGAAAAAGAGGATTTGGCATTAAGTAACCTACAATGGTTGATATGCCGTAAAATACGACCAAACCAAATTATATATACTTAACATATATGTATAAAGAGGATTTGGCATTAAATAATCTACAATGGTTGATATGCAATAAAACCCAACCAAACCAAACTGTTATATTTAATATATATATGTATAAAGATGATTTGGCATTAGATAACCTACAATGATTAATATCCCATAAAACCCAATAAAACAAAATTATATATATTTAATATATACATATAAAGAGAATTTGGTCTTAAATAACCTACAATGGTTGATATGCCATAAAACCAAACTAAATAGCCAGAATTGTGTTGGAAACTTATTGCACGTCCCCCTTTTTTTTGTTTTATTATATGTTTTGTTCACATCCTTTTCTTTGAGCTAAATGCCTTTTTAGATCTCTGGCATAGACCTCTTGTTTCATACCTTAATACAAAAATACACTGAAGGAAAAAATTCCTGTAGCTGCCTCTGTATGCAGGACTTCAGCCACATGATGCCAGTCTATTCCTCTTTCTTTTTTCTACCCCAGCATATGAGGTGCATAGATGTGCTTACTCTGGCTGAAGCAAAGACTCCCACTAAAGTGACTTAAGTGGGGCTATGAACACCCATTTTTAGACTTTCAATTGAACTTGGAATAGTTGAATTTGTTTTGTAGGACATTCAGGCTTATTTGCTCAAATCTCAGCAAATACAATATATGACGGGGAGAAATTATGTGCTAAGGCTGAGTCTAGAGGAAATGTCAGCAATTGATTTTCAAACACATGGATTTCTAGCCATTTTTCTAGCCAAGTTTCCTTGAGTGAGACATGTGCATCCTGAGAAG
Organism: Sepioteuthis lessoniana; assembly: GCA_963585895.1. NCBI lineage: Eukaryota > Metazoa > Mollusca > Cephalopoda > Myopsida > Loliginidae > Sepioteuthis > Sepioteuthis lessoniana. Next base: position 38,282,537 of record OY757908.1, on the reverse strand, counting down.
AGACAGAAAATTGTCTAAAGGAAGCTTTTATACCCTTCAAGAAAAGACATTATAATTCCTGGTGAGAGAAACTTGACTATGGCTTGAAGCTTTGACTCCATTCAAGAAAAGACATTATGGTTCCTGGTGAGAGAAACTTGACTATGGCTTGAAGTCTTTACTTCCTTCAAGAAAAGACATTATGGTTTCTGGTGAGAGAAACTTGACTAAGGCTTGAAGCCTTTCCTCCCTTCAATATCAAAAAGTTCCATTTGACACTTAAATAGGACCCTATCAGGTGCTACCACTTTGAGTGGACCAGGGAATGATTGCAATGAAGGGGTACTCTGCACTACCAAAACCTCCAGCATTACTGGAGCCTCACCATCAGATTGATTATTGTCACATCCAGGTAACTTGTTGGTGGGGTCTTACCCCTTTGCAAACATGCAGTCAGTGTATTCTACAGCTTCCAACCAGCCAACTGGGCTAAAGATAAACGGAATCAATACCCTGATACTTTTTAATTATAAATTTACAGTACTTTTATTTCTTTTCATGATAAGTTAAAATTCAATGCTTTAATTAATGTGAAATGTAAATAAAAATGTAAAAATACCCAAATATACTTCATCATAAATGTATTCAAAACAAAGTAACACAAATACATAATATACATGACATTCAATAGTCACAGTTATGCAAAAAAACATTAGATGGATTTTCATGACAATGTAACAAACCATTCAACATATGATAAATATATACAAAAGAAAGTAACACAGGTATACAAATATATTCATTGTAGACGAGTAACCAGAATAACAGGATTTTTATGACACTGTAACAGATCATTCAGGGTGATAATACATGTCTGTGCCTCATTTTAGGATTCAATTTATACTTTTTGTGACAAAGACAAAAATATTCAACATTCAGAATTAAAAAGAAAATGTTTCCATATAGAGAAAGACAAATCTATAAAATGCAATAACAGTGTTGAGGCTTTTTGAAATACAAACAAATGCATGAAATTTTGCCTTCTTTATGTCTGTTTTTTCATTTGGATTTTTTAAAAAAAGTAATTATTTCCATTTAAAACTTTCCTGCTTTTCCAGAGTGATGTATGCAGAGATTGTCTATTAGTTTCTCTGAACATTTTTCTGTGAATGCTCACCCAAAACACTTGGATGCATTCGATCACCTACAAGTTATACCCTGATGTAATTTGCTACCACTTCATAACTCCAAAGGTGGTGAGAGTAGTAAGAAACCCATTAGGAAACACTAATATTTGTAGGTAGTTCAGCTCTAGTTCAATTGTTGGAAAGATGATGGAAAAAACTTTTGTAAAGAGATTATAGGCTTGACACAGTTAAGTGTCACATGACACAATTTGAAAAGCTCTGGGATAGTCATCATAATACATGAAATTATGGGCTTCTGGTAGTTGTACACTATGGAGTTGTCTAGGACATAACTTATCTGCTTTTATTTTTGGTTTTGTTCTGGTGTTTCCTGATATTAAGGTAACTAATAACAGGATATTTTGTTAGGAATTGAAGAAAAAAGACTCATTTTAAGAGTTCCTCAAACACACAAAATGTCCTGTGAATTGGCAGGCACTGAAAAAGACTATTTCTCACTTTTGGCACCTAAAGATAAATTTTGGATTGTGGAATTATGGGATATTTTTTTTTTAAAACTTAATGAATTTATTACTCACCACGAAATAGAAATTATCTGTTCACAGGAATTAGAATAAAATGGCTATACTTTTCTTAAATCTTGTATCAATTTGGCAGTAGTAACTTCTACTGTCTAATAATTGAGATATTTTTTGACAGCACAAAACTGATAGTGATAAAAATGTGAATAATTCCTCTTAGTTTACATTGTTCCACTTGCAACAATCTGAGCACCCTAATTTTATTCCAAACCAATACTTTTCTCATTGCTTCTTACATATAAGGTACAGTATTTATATATATATATATAGAGAGAGAGAGAGAGAGAAAGAAATCGGAAGGTATATAAATAAGATATAGAGAAAAATTGATAAGGTAATCCAAGAGGAAGGAGAATTTATCGAGAAGCAAAGTCGTCATTATAGTGTTTTGGTTCTAATCAACCATTATCAGGACTGTGAGGGATGATATTAGTGATGTTAAATCAATGATGGATGTTTAAAGAGTATTGTTTACGTTACCAATTCTAAAGTCTCTTTTGTGTTCTTTCAAGCGAACGTGAAGGTTCCAAGATGTTTCACCAATATATTTTAATTTACAATTCTTACAAGGGATACAATAAACACAGGCATCTGAAAATATGTTGCATTGAAGACTAGAGCGTACTAAATCGTGGATCCTTTTAGAGGGTATAGAGGTAGTTTTAATATCGAGTTTATTTAAGTTCTTTATTATGCTGTTGGAAGAAGAATTGTTAGGCAAAGTTATGAATCTATAGGGGGAAAACCAGTTTTATAAGATTGTGAGTTAGCATTATTTCGAGGTTGATTCTTACTGTGTATTTTGAGGGCTCTAGATTTAGCAAAGTGTATAAAAGATTTGGGGTATAAAAGGTTAAGGAAGGAGTTTTCTATGTGGTGACTTAAAAAATGCACTATTTCAACGCATTTCTCAATCTAATAACTTCAATTTCAATTCTGCAAAGATGCTCATTTACATTCATAATAAGAGACTAAGACGAATTTTCAAGGCTGGTGATATTTCACTCTGTAATTCTATAAATGCTCATCTGGGCTTTTAGCATATCTCTCCTTACTTGAGCAAATCCATTTTAAATAGCTACAATATATTCCATGTTTAGTTAATATATTCCACATATATCATCATTTCATACTTTCTCTTTTTCTTTCTTCTTTTTCTTTCTCCATTTGATTCGAAATCTTTCTCGATAAACAAATGGAACATAAATTCTATACAATATTTCTTAGTCAAATGACATAATCTAAAAAACAAACAAATGCTGATTCACTAATTAAACAGCCAACTTTTTTTGTTTTACAAACTTTCCCTTGGTTTTTGTATTTTATACTTTTAAACATCCATCGATGATTTAACATTACTAATATCATCCCTCACAGTCTTGATGATGGTTCATTAGAACCAAAACACTATAGTGTTGACTTTGCTTTCCAGTAAATCTCTCCTTCCTCTTAGATTATCTTATCATCGATTTTTCTCTATATATTGTTGGATTACATGCCATTATTTACTTCCATAAATAGAATAGGTAAAAATGAAAAAATTGTTTGCATTCTATAATAATTAATTGTAGAATCATAAGACTTACCGACTAATGGGTCCCAAATAGCATCCAGTTGGCAGGAAGACCAGATCAGGTTTAATGAGTCAGGTAGGATCACCTTGTGGAATCGCAAATTCCTCAGAAAGTTTGAAGTACCCACAATTCTACTTCCACCTCTAGTGCTTTGCTCAACACTCGAAACCAATATCAGAAGGGTACCATAGACCCAATACACTCGTACTACAAACCATGGAAAGTGGAATAAGATTGTTGATGCACCTTGCTCAGTTATCATGACTGACGCAAGTGAAAATCACCCAGGCATTGTCAAGATTACTCTCGCACAACCAGCCAGAGGAGAAGACAATTTACCCCATGTAGCAAAATGAGCTTGTTTATGTCGGATATGCAAAATGAGTGTTATACCCAGGAGAGAGAGAGAGAGAGAGAAAAAAGAAATAAGGTTGCCGTCATATCTCACTTTAAAATAAAACATAGTCTTGAATGAGGAAAATTTGCAAGAGTGGTGTATGCAAATGTTTTTGAAGCAAGTGTAGAAGCCAAGCATAAAAACATTATGCGTGGAAGTAAAGCTGATAATGCGAAAGATGTAATCAAGTGAAGATGTTATTTATGTCGGCAGAGATGTAATAGAATGAAGAAGTTATTTTTTGACAGTGATTATTAGAATCCATTTCAACCAGTTCCAGAATAGAACAATAAATAAAACAAGTCTGTATTGTTACAGTTCATTTTCTTTTTGTCTGGCAACTGGATACTAGTTGGGACCCATCAGTCAGTAAGTGTTATTATGATTCTATAATTAATGAATAAAGATCATAGAATATTGAGAATTTTCTCATTTTTTCATTACATTTTTTTAACTTGAACATAATTTTGGTAGGGGAGATATAACATTACATACTAATATCACCCTGAAGATGGTTTTAAAAAAGCAAAATGCTAAAAGTTGGTATATTATCAAAACATGAATATATTTATCCTTGGCCTGGGAGACTAGGGTTCAATCCCAGGTTGAGCCATACCAAAGACTTAAAAAAGGGTACTTACTTAACACTCAGCATTATAAGGTACATACCGAGGGTCAAGTGGAGCAATCCAGGGAAAGGAGTAGCTCCCTCCTCTACACGTAGTAGCTATTGAAAAGGGAGCCCTCGGGTCATCTTAAACTACAGTCACCAACTTTACTTACATATAAGTAGTTCAATATTGTTATTACAAATATCACACAATACTTAAATTGGTGACCACTTAAGCAACAACATGTACTGTAAGCAGTCAGAAACCTATGTTTCACAAACAAAGCTAAGTAAATAACATCATAGAAGATTCTTTCATTCTGACCCAGGACTATTAGATAGCACATAAAGTAGTAATATATGTGCACTGTTAACCTCAACTTGATTAAATTTGATAGCAGAGTGTTGTACTTTCCTTATCAATAATTCCCTGATAACTATATACAAATTTGCTCATAACACCTTTAAGCCTCAAAATGCCACCCAACTGAAATGATTTTAGCCATCTTTGACACTATAGACTCTGGTGAGGTAGTATATAGAGTTAGGTATATGTATGTGCATATGTGTAAGCACATGAGTGGTTGTAAGTAGATATATGTGTGTTTGTATGTACATGTAGGTGTATACATGTGTATTGTTATGAGTTGGCCATAGTTATGTTTAGTTAGGTTAAATGACATATCAATCACTGTAGAGTATTTAATGCCAAATCCTGTTTTTACAAATATATTAAATATTATTTGTAAACAGACTTTGTCGATACACACAGTTAAATGATCAAACAATTCTATTTTCAACAATTCAATTTTTGTTTGCACATAGTTTAATGGTTTCAAGTATTGCTATCTATCACTACCAATTCAATTAAAATCAGTCATTTGTTAAAATATGGATAAATCATCAAAGAGTTCTATTTCTAATAATTCAATTAAACATGTCATTTGATTGTACTTAGTTTAAATGTCAAACAGTTCTCTTTGACATATAAATAGAACCCTATCAGGTGCTACCACTCAGGCTCCAGAGTGAACCAGGAAGTGATGGCAATGAAGGGGTACTCTGCATTCACCAAAACTTCAGCATTACTGGAACCTCACCATCAGATTGTTTAGTGTCATATCAGGACACTCAATGATGGAGTCTTACCCCTATGCAGAGATGCAGTCAGTGTATTCTACAGCCCCAGCAAACTTGGCTAAGTTGATCATAGGTGTGTATATATCTCTATAGGGGCTTGGACATATTTGTGAGGGTATTTTGAGTGTGTTTGTGGCTGTATGCATTTTGTGTGGGAACCACTAATCCAACCCTGTGAGTATAAGTGGAGATGGTCAGAAAAAGTGGAGCTGTGACTTAAGAGCTTCAGTTTTATCATCACACCTTTTAGGGTTTCCTAGAGACATATAGTCTGTTAATATTTTATGTTCAGTCTATGGGTGGCTGAAAATTTGAAAGCAGGAAATGTTCACTTCTGCATATATACAGGTAAAGCTAATTGGCTAGAAGGAGGAGTCCAGAGAGAGTTTGCTTAGAGGATCCACGAATGAGAGAAGAAATGTTAAGACTGAAAACCTAGCAGTCGGTTTAGTTTTAGTTAAGGAAATTTCACCAGCCATCTACAGAGTGAAAGTGAGAAATCCACACACCATCATATTGCGAAGTGTCACACTCTTCCTTCTGTTAAACAACATATATTCAAGCTTTTTATTTTTGCCTTTTTATCTATTGTGGATCTGTCTTGGATTCATGCACTTTGATCCAAACTTGCAGAGAAATAGAGTATGACGTGGGGTGAGATTATACAGATAATGATACATGAGCCACAGACGTAATTCCCACACATCAACCACTAATAATAGGCACAGAGACCCCAAAACACTAGTCTATATTCTAGTGGCAAATAATAATTATTAAAAAAAATAATGTACTAACAACTTTTTGCAATACTTCTCTCATGTGAAAAGAAGAATTTACACACTTTCAAAGAAAATACTTTCTCTCTGTACCTATCTGTATGTTTTTACTTAAATGAAAATGCAACTCCAAAGATTTTGTTAAAGTTTACATTTTGTAGGAATCTAGCTTCTCCCTAATTTGTGTCTCCATGTATATGCTGTCTTAAATGTAAACAATTAGAAAATATTGATTCACACAAATTACAAGAATATTGTTTCTATCTGGGTTAGCACATATTTTTATTTTCAGTTGAACTCTAAAAAACTGATTTACACATTTCACAAACACCTTGCATCTCCCCAATATGTGTTTGCATGTGTTACTCAAATGTGAACTCTGAAAAAAACCTCCAAAACCTAATCCACAAGCTTCAGTAGAATATATCATATACCCAGTGTTTGTATGCATGTGTTTACTTAAGAACTACCCACAAGAATTTGGCTTTTCTGAAACCTGTACTTGCATATGCCACTCTAAACCTGAACTACCTGAAAATAGTGATCCATATATATGAAAAGAGTAGGGTTTCTTACCAGTGTGTCTTTTGTTAATTTAGAACTCTCTAAAAATGCTGATTAACAAACTTCACAGGATTAAAGTTTTTCTTCAGAATGTTTTCATGGAAAACATGCACTTCAAATTTGTCAATTTGATCTCCAGTGTGTGTTTGCATGATACATTTAAAATTAAAATGCTGTAAAAATGTTGATCCAAACAATTTTCAGGAAAATTCCTTTGTTCCACTGTGTGACCTCATGTGTTTTTTTAAAGTGAAATTTCGTGTATATGCTGATCCACATATTTCACAAGAGTATGGCTTAACTCCACTATGTGCTCGCATGTGAAGTTTTAAAGCAGAATAATGAGAAAATGATGATCCACACATTTGACAAGTGTAAGGTTTCTCTCCAGTGTGTGTTCGCATGTGTACTTTCAAAACTGAACTTTCTGAAAATGCTGAACCACACACTTCACAAGAATATGGTTTCTCTCCAGTGTGTGTTCGCATGTGTATTTTTAATTTTGCACTCTGTGAAAATGCAGTTCCACACACTTCACAAGAATATGGTTTCTCTCCAGTGTGTGTTCGCATGTGTATTTTTAAATGTGATCTCTGTGAAAATGCTGAACTACACACTTCACAAGAATATGGTTTCTCTCCAGTGTGAGTTCGCATATGTATTTTTAAGTTTGAACTCTGAGAAAATGCTGATTCACACACTTTACAAATAAAGGGCTTCTCTCCAGTGTGTGTTCTCATGTGCATTGTTACATAATAACTCTGTGAGAATGCTAATCCACACACTTTACAAGTATACGGTTTTTCTCCAGTGTGTGTTTTCAAATGTTTTTTTAAGTGTGAACTATTTGAAAATGCTGACCCACACACCTCACAACTATAGGGTTTCTCTCCAGTGTGTGTTCGTGTGTGTATTTTTAATTTTGAACTTTGTGAAAAAGCAGATCCACACTCCTCACAACTATAGGATTTCCCTCCAGTATGTATTTGCATGTTGTTTTATTTTTATCTGAACTTTTTCAATATGGTGATATGCAAACTTTGCATTGATAAGTGTTTCTTTTAAAATGTATTTCTACATATGTACATTTACAGGGGAATTTAAGAAAGAAGTTGACCTAGTCACTTTACAAGAATAAGTTATATTTACAGTGTGTGCTTGCATTTTATTATTTCAATATTAATATCATGAAGATTCTGATCCATATCTTCTATATTAATGTGTTTTTTTTTTAAATAAGCATTTTTAAATTCTGAGCTACACACTTCATAAGTACTGGGATTGTCCCAGGTGTGTGTTTGCAATTACAAGAATTAGGCTTTTAATTAACAAGATGGTATGCTTATCTTAAAAGGAAAATCTTGTATGCTATACCAATAGTTCAAAAACTATTTTTAAGAATACATTTTTAAATTTTAAAGTACACCCAAATATTTTTCTTGCTTGTAAAGTGTGTCCCAGCCAATAAGACTTTGAGAATTACTGCTCGATATAATATTGACATATGGTTATCAGCTGAATTGTTTTCCACCACAATCAATATCTGTGAATAAAAAGAAGAGATATTATGAAAGAAAACGGTGAAATCATAAGAATTCAACTTGGCTTTTAACCTATATTAACATATCTCAAAATTCATGCTCATTTAGAAATGTAACAAACAAGAATGACAGAATCAAATACACCAATACATCATCATCAAGTCACACTAACAGTACAGATTTTCCTGACTTTCTTTCTTCATCCATCCCTATAATCTTTTGAACCTGGCAGGTCTTCCAAAGTACATCAGGTGTCTGCAGAGCTGATGTAAATTAGTTCTTGCAGGTGAGCCAACACTGGCACGTCCATAGATTAACATCACTTCTAAGTTTGTCTTTGCTTCCCTAGCAGTGTCCTGCATGTCTTTTTCATCTTACTTTGATGGTTTTTGAAATAAGTAAAGTTGGCGACCATAGTCGAGGGTAACCCGAAGGCTCCCTTTTCGATAGCTACTACACCAAGATGTAGGGGAGGGCACTACTCCTTCCCTGGATGGCTCTACTTTACCCTTGATCCGCACCTTATAATGCTGAGTGTTAAGCAAGGAGGCATCAAGTACCATTTTTTGAGTCTTTGGTATGACTCGACCTGGGATTGAACCCAGGTCTCCCGGGCCATTGGCGAACACTCTAACCACTAGGCCAATGTCCAAATGCATTATTTTTAATATGGGGTTGGATCATTCTGTTAGGATGAGAGGTAGAGTTAGTTAACAGAGGGAGCCAACCCAATCTTGAAAGAAAAAAAACCCACTCCAAATGAATATAAATAAAACTCATAGCAGCAAACAACCAAACACAACCCCTGAAGATGACTAGTGAATTGGTCAAAAGCGCTTGGGCTAGTATGGAGCACTTTCTTCACTATCTTGACCCAGATATAAGAAAAATAACAAGAAGACTTGAAAATCATCACTTGATGTTGGTTGGTTGTTTTGTTTTATGGTGTATCAACCCTTTTTGGGTCATTTAATGCCAAATTAAATTTAAAACAACTCATTTTAGTATAAGTATAGGTTTTGTTTACACACAGTTAAATGTCAAAACAGTTCAATTTCAGACAATTCAGTTTAGTGTAAAAACAGTTTCATTTCAAATAAATCAGTTTAGCATACAAAAACAGTTCCATTTCAAACAATGCAGTTTACTTCTACTTGATCCATAGTTAGGACTCTCTCAAGTACTACCACTCCAGGCTAGAGATGACCAGGGAGCAATGGCAATAAAGGGGTACTCTGCATTCCCTAAAGCTCCAGCATTACTGGAACCTCACCACCAGATTGTTTAGTGTCATATCCAGGACACTAGTTGGGGTGGGTTTACCCTTCTGCAGAGAAACATTTGATGTATTCTATAGCCCCAGTTGACTGGGCAAATCTTTACTTGAAGATCTTGAAAAGAAAAAAAATCTACGGTCTTTAACCGAACACTTATATATATATATATATATACACACTCACACACAAAATCAAAGAAAGAAACTAGAAAAAATTTTTTTTAAGTCAGCAAAATAAATAATAACCGTCAGTAAATTGTTACTAAATTGACGATTCAACATTTAAGCTCAGCCAAAGTATTAAGCTTCATCAGGTGTAACACGTAACAAAGTTAAATTGTGAAACTCATATCATAGGATGCATATATAAAAATAGGCAAAATAGTTTGCTGATATTTGATAAATTCTTCTTAAACAATTTTTGAAAGAGTGCAGAAATATAATAAACATAAAAACTGAAAATGTCCAAAATATATTTCCGTTTAAACTGGATATTTTAAAGATATAATTTAAAGAGTAAATAAATGAAAGTAAACCTTTAAAAGATGAATAGAAATAAAAATTTATCAGTTATTTTCTTTCAAAAATTCAAGGGTAAATTTTTTAATGATTAAAAAAAAAGGAAAAGAAAACTTCCCAGGCAAAACATTTTTATTTTACCAGTAAATTTCATATTTTCTGAGTCAGGTCATATTTTCTACATTTCTGGATAAGAGGGCCCCTTGGGGGTGGGGTTACAATGGTTAGTAAGTTAGACTTGCAAACTTTCATGAATGAGTTCAATCTTCATTGGGTGCCCCATTCATACAGCCTTGTGGCACATTTAAGCAAAAAGCTTAGTAAATTACTACATCTCTGAACAAGATTTAAAATAAAATTTCAACTTAATTCCTTGGAATTACCTTAACAGAAATTTTTAAAAATCTACATGTTACAATATTTTATCAAAATTTCAAGATGTAGTGGGAGTGATTCATTTAAAAAGTATTTGCACAAATGTTTCTTATAAAATATCATTTCACAAATATTAATTCATAAATTAATAATTAACAGAAGTTTTTATTGAAAATAGATAAATTACTGATTTTTGGGACATTTATAAAGTCAAGCAAATCAACAAATATTTTTTCTGTAATTTTTACATATAAATTCTGTTTTACAGTGCAAACAATTTTTCATATACAAAAATTTTCAGTTTTTCTTTATTTTCTTTTATTTTTAGCACAATCCTGCTTCAATAGGATAGGAAATTTCTCTGATAATGTACAAAATACTTATCAAGAAATGCACTAATTATTTATTGTTCAGATAAGAGTAAGATCCAGTCATTTTCTTCATTCTTACTTTTTTACTGAACAATTCAATACCTAAAGTATGTGTTCAACTTCCTAAAATTTACCCAGTTGCCATATTTCTTTAGTTTTACCATACACCAACCACTAAGATAATTTCAGAAATATAATTTCTGAGACTTAAATCTAAATGTACAGTAAAAAAAATGAAGGAAGTAACTAAAATTTACACTTATCTAAATGGTGAAGGTAAGTATTACACAAAAACACACACACACAATATATATATATATATATATATATATATATATATATATATATATATATATATATATATATATATATATATATATATATATACACACACTGGCCCATTAGCATAATGATAAGAGTGCTTGCCAACTGTCCAGGAGACTGGGGTTCAATCCCTGGTTGACTCATAGCATAGACTCAAAAAATGGTACTTGATGCCTCTTTGCTTAACACTCAGCATTATAGGGTATGGATCAAAAGTTAGTGTAGCAACCCAGGGAAAGGAGTAGTACTCATCCCTACACCTCATAGCAGTAGCTACTAAAAAGAGAGCCTTTGAGTCATTATCAACTATTATTGGCCAACTTATATATATATACATATATATATATATATATATATATATATATAGTGAGTGTGTGTGTGTGTGTGTTCATGGTTACCATTGTCATAGAAAATGAACCTGGCAACATGAGTTCAAATCCTGGATGAGTCCATTTGGATTTTAACATAACGCTAATACTCTTTGGAAAAATATGATTCCAAATATTCTCCTTCCAACTATGGATAAATAGTAGAGCAGATTGGGATCTTCAACCTCGGTATGGAAATTGGTCTAAGAGAAGGAAAACTCAGAACTTAAACCTGTTAAACTTCATTTAAAATTGACCTAGCATTGCATCCAGCTCATGTAGAGGAGTAAGTATATATATATATATAAGTGTATTTAAAATGTGCATGTGTGTGAGTGTGTGTATATATATATATATACATACATTACTACAGAAATAATGGAAATCTTCTTTATTGTGCTTCAAATAACAATTTTGATAGGCATGTACAAGAAACCCATTTTTTATCATGAGAAAATATAATTTGTATTAAAAACACACAAAATGGGAAAAAATCATTTTCAAGTTTGTTTTCATTTTTATTCACAGAATTTCAATGTAGAAAAAAGAAAAACTGGTTTCAGTATATAGAACTGTGTTAAGTTGTTTTCTTTGTGGTTTTTGATAATGTCCTTATTAGAGAAAAGTCAGACCTCCATGGTATTTTTTAAGTATGGTGATCAAAAGCGTAATAATCCGTAGATTTTTATCCTAATAAATTTAAACAAAAACGAAAAATTTATTCAGATAAAATCTTAAAATAACAAACAAACAAAAATAAAACAACCTAATCAGTAATATTTATTGATTCAGTATTTTTACATTAACAAAATCCCTGTCACTTGCAATAAGTGGAAGGGTTTAATCTCGATACATTAATTTTAAAAACTCTAAAAAAATTCTTTTTTAAGTTTAACCTGAATTTTTCTCTCTTTTATCAACCACATCCTTAGAAGATTAAGCTACGAAAACGAATAATGTAAAAATAAAATTTATTTTACTGTTTTTTTATTATGAAAAAATAAGATATCTATACGAAGGAATAGACAAACTGTTATTCAAAAAACTATGAACAAAATTTAATTCTCCATGGAATTATCTTTAAAAAAATTTAAATCATTCAGTTGCATCTTCATTAAGGGAGTCAAATTAATAAATCATGGAGGGAATTGACGTATGAAAACAATTATAAATAAAAAACGTTGGGACTATTTGAGGAAACATATCTTTTAAAAGAAACCTAATCTTTTATTGTTTGAAATACCGAAAATCTAATTAAAATCCTATAATTAGCCAATTTAGGGAGATTTTAAAAAAGGTATATTTAGCAGGATAAACAAATGTTTCGGTCAGGATATTTTTTTAAGACAAAAATTATTTATTTACGAGATTATATATATATATATATAAGACAAAAAATTATATAACATAAATATATAAATCTATGATTATTTGAAATAACATGTAGTAAGTAATTTTCGTTTTTAAAATCAAACCACAAAAAACATCTGTGGTCGAAATATCTTCGACCGAAATGTTCTACAAATGATAATTCTTATGTCCGATTTAAAAAAAATCATTTACGAATAACAATATTACAAGTTTAAGACATTTTTATCGAGATGTGTTGTTAAAAGTCAACTTGGGTTTTCATTAAAACCTGAATAATTAAAAAAGCAAATAAATAAAATTAATAAGATTTAAACAAATCTAATTAATCTTATGTTTAATTTGTTTTTATTCAGGTTTTGATAATAGCCTTTCGAAGACTTTCGACAACGTATCTTGAGTAAATAAACCTTTTTTAAGGATTCTCATAATTCCTGAAAAGTTTTTGTAAAAAATGAAAAATGTTTTTTCTTATAATACGCATTTTTCTCAATAAAGAAAAACTAGAAGAACACTATACTTACTTTTTCGTCTGCTTTGTTATAAATCGTAGGAAAAACAGTTTAAACGAAGTGAAGTTTACGTTGAATTAGAATTTGAAAGAGTCGTATTTACAATCAATATAAAATGTTTTCTCAAGAGCGAAACGCAAGGGAGATAATTCCTAGATTTTTTATTTATTATTCATCTAAATGACGAGAGAGAGAGAGAGAGTTACCATACGGTAAACACAAATTTGGTACATCTTCACATTTAAATCTAAAAGAAGTTGAGCATTTAAATTGCTTACCATTATTTCACCGATTGCTTTTCAAAGAAGGTGTTTTGCCGAACTAAATAATAAAATTAAGATTTAAATTATAAAACACTTATAATTCATAATATTTAAAAAAATTTAATCCTTTCAATAAACGTATTTAGGTGTAAGATTAAGATATAGCTTCAGTCCAAAATACCGAACCTAATCTTCGTGTTAAATCTCGCCATTCACGGGTAAAACTTATTATTTTTAGTCATTTGATAAAAAGATAATTTCTTTTATTTTCCTTTCATAAAAATAGAAAGAAAAATTTGCTTTAAAAGGTTTTGTAAAAATTAGAAAATAACAAATATGAATTATATATATGATTATCACTGATTTTTCTTTTATGAAAAAAATTGGCTATAGAAAGCAATAAAAATAGAAAAGATTAAACAGAAATTATATTACTAATATAATTTGTAGCAACTGAATAATAAATAAAAACGATGAGATAAAATAAACACTAAAGAAATAATAATCTCCCTGGAGGCCTCTGACAAGAAGAACAATCTGAGCATACTCAGGAAAAAAGAGATTTCCTGACACCATAAAAAAACTCAGAGAGAAAGAACTTTGGTAAGGAAGGCAGCTATTTTATTGCTTGGGGATGTCTTCTCCCTTCAAGACTTAGTTACAAACTCCATAGTAATGAAGTTGAGTCTTAATTGTTTCACTTGCTCTTTGTCTCTCCTTCCTTCCTTCATTCCACTTCAGCTAACACGACTAGCAAAAGAAAACAAACACGTATTAGGGTTTGAGAAAAGAAATAACCAATCACCAACCATTAACACCCATAAAACCCTAACCCCATAGATTAATTTTTACTAATTTTAAAAAATTTCAAAGCTAATCTTTTTATAATCTTTTACTTTTTAATAATATTACATATTTATACTTTATTTATTATTGAAATTGTAGAAGAAAGAATTTTGTATTTTTGTTTGGTGCGTAATTTAATTCGACCATTAGGGTTGATGCATATTTTCACCCAATCTGGATGATTTATCAGATTCATCCCGTATCGTCTTTCCAGGCAGCACAAATTGGGGAAGCCGCCAAACACTCCATTCTCAGAACTTCTTCGTTCAGGACAGACGTAATGACTGTTCACTCTCTTGAATAGCAGCATCACGTCACCATGAAGAAAGCCATCTAATTTGTGGGCTCCTTGCATCTATTCTCTTAGACCAAGGGTTCCCAGTTGAATATGAAATAGATGAATTCAATATGCCACACACAGGAACAACTTTTAGTTGCCTCCAGTATTGGCTATGTCGACTGTGATGCAAAATTCCGCTCCGACACCTAGCTACTTCATCTCTGGGCAACATTTTCAGGAGACATTCACGCTTCTCCTCGAAACAACCAGAACCACAAATTCATGGATGACTTCAACATTTCTGTCCTCAAACAGAAAACATGACTTTTGCTACACTATGGCGAACATATCTCCCTCACACTTTCAACAATGCCTTAACCTAACATTGCACTTTTCGCTCAGGCATTTAGCTGCTAAAATGCTTTCTCAACTCTATAACAACTTTACTTCGTTTCCTTACTTCTTTCCTTCCTACGAGACTTGCAGCATAAATGTAAACCCTTTATTCAATGCTGCCATTAAAACCTTCATATAAAACCTTATGGTATCTTCAGACTTCTTCATCTCCTCCTTCATTTTCCAACAACATTTAGCGAGGATATAAACACGCGCAAGAATACATTTCTTCACTAAAAATAATAGTAACAATATTCCTAGCTAAAAAATAATAAAAAGTTTTAAAATTATTGTTCTACCAAAGCATTTGATTTGGTTGGGTTTTATGGCATATTAAACATTGTAGGTTATTTAATGCCAAATCCTCTTTATACATATATAACAAATATATATGATTTGGTTTGGTTGGGTTTTATGACATATTAACCATTGTAGCCAAATCCTCTTTATACATATATATTAAATATACATGATTTGTAAACACATTTTTATAACACTTAAATGAGCCTGATCTCATTTTTTTCACATAGTTAAATGGTTTCAAGTATTTTTATCAAATATGAATAATTCTTTTTACTATTAATCATTGGTATGCACACAGTTAAATTTTTTCTGTTGAATCACGAAACACACTTGTAGTCAGTAGCTAGGCTAAGAGCAACGTCTTTAGCAAGGCCAAAGCTAAAAGTAAATCAGTCCTCAATGAAAGAGCTATTTATGGCACATTGGGAGATTCCAATGTGCATACATTGGCCGGTCCATTCCTTGGATTGTGATTGGCTAGAACATCTAATTGGATATGTTTGTTCATAAATACCAACCCTGTCCAGTAAGCATTAGTCTTAACTATGCTGGACCTCAGGTAAGTGTTGCTGTTATTATTGTCACTATTATTGCTGTTATGTATTGTTGCGTTCTACATCTCCCCTCCCCCCCTACGGGTGGGCCGGGTTGCTTGGAAGGTGTGTCTCTCTTTTATGCCTGGTTTATTGTGTGGTAGTAACCTAGAGAGAGCTCGGGGAATCCTTGATGATTGAAGTCGTGGGGATATATGTGTGGTTTGTTGTTGGGGTCTGGCTGCTGTGCATGTGCTATCATAGGGAGACAATGGGGGATGTGTGACTGTAGCATCAGTTGACGGGATTGTTGGTCCTAGTGTCGCACTTGGTATTGGGGTTGGTGTAGGCTTGAGCTTGCACTTTTTGAGGAAGCGACGGTTCCTAAGTGTGATTCTTCTGGAGCCATCAACCCTGATTTTGTATTGACGCTCAGGTAGAGCGGAGATTATCTTTCCTGTGGTGTTCCACCGGTGATTAAGTGGGTTTTGAATGGTCACTGTGTCACCGGCTTGTAATGGGCATAGGTTGTGAGTATGTCTGTTGTATCTTTCTACCAACTTAGCATTGCGTTTATGAAGAATTACTTCGCGGCGTTGCACTGCCGCTATCCATTCAGGATGTGGTTTGTAAAGGAATGGTTGCGAAGGGATGGAATCCTGGAGCCGGCGGTGGAGTAGTAGTTGTGCTGGTGATAGGCCAATACCTTGAATTTGGGTATTTCTGTACTGCAAGATGGCTCGAGCGGCCTTGTCATTGTCCAGGGAACCTTGAGTGTCTGTGTTTCCGTTCACTATCCTCTTTGCAGTTTTTACTGCTAGCTCTGCACTGCCATTGGACTGGGGATATGCAACCGAGGATCGTCTGTGCTTTATGCCCCATGTCTGAAGGAATTCCTGGAATGCAGTAGAGGTGAATGGTTGGCCACCATCTGTACTGATTTCCTCTGGAGTGCCATACGTTTGAAATAGTTGTCGACAGATGGACATTAATTTTGATGGCCTGGTTTCAGATGATATAATATGAGCCAGCCAGTCAATCTGTCTGTGCAGGCAAGGTACGTAACGTGCCCAACGTGGAATATGTCCATCACTATGTTGGAATGGCCATTCTGGGGATGGTGTCATGGTGATGGGTTCTCGTGGTTGGCTAGGGGCGATGGTTCGGGCTTGTCAACCAAGTAACATGGGCATACTCATTAAGCCCTATAATGCTACCATTCTGAGAACTTGTAAAAAAAAAACTCCAACTTTGTTTGGAATGAAGGTCTCGAAAAAGCATTTCAGCAATCTAAACAAGTTATAGTGGGGCTAGTAAAAAAAGGAGTCACCACTTTTGATATAAATAGAATGACCTGCTTAGCACCTGACTGGAGCAAGGATGGAATGGGCTTCCTACTGTTACAGAAGCACTGCACATGCCCCACCGAGAAAGCCCCAGTGTGTTGTCCTGACGGGTGGCACATTGTATTTGCCGGCAGCAGATTCTGCACTGACGCAGAGCGCCGATATGCACCCATCAAGGGCGAAGCAGCCGCTATCGCCTGGTCATTGGAAAAATGCCGCCTATTCATCATAGGCTGCCCAAATGTGATAGTAGTAACCGACCATCAACTGCTTACGGGAATATTTGGTGACAGGGACCTTGGCAAAGTAAACAACCCACGCCTCTTCAGACTTTAAGAGAAGTGCCTAAGATATCACTTCAAAATTCAACATTGCGCAGGCAAGTGGCACAGGGGCGCTGATGCCATTTCCCGCAACCCAGTTGCTACAGTGGAATCGCTCATTAGCATATGTCCCACAAACCCATCCCCCAAAGATATCCACCTTTCTAACAGCAGAGATGTTGCAATGGAATTAGCTGCCATTCAAGCTGCAGTAAACATTGATAACAACACCACTGTTACAACCCCTGACCACATTCGGGCATTGGGTCGAAATGACAAGACCTATACAACCCTGATAAATGCGATTAACCAGGGATTCTCACCCAAACGCAACCTCACAGAACCTGACATCCGTGATTTCTGGGAGGTGCGACACCGACTTAGCAATGACAGAGGGCTAGTATTAATGGACAGAAGAATCGTAATACCAAAGCCCTTAAGAAAGAAAATATTGCACTGCCTACACTCAGGCCACCAAGGCATAGATGGAATGAAAGCTCGAGCTAATGACTCTGTTTATTGGCCGGGAATGAACGCCTCAATATGAAACTTTAGAGCGAATTGCTCGATTTGTACGCATTGCTATCAAACAGAAATAATTCTATTCAATATTTATCATTTATTTGCACACAGTAAAGCAGATACAAGTATTGATATTTAACACTAATTATTTCATTTAACATTACTCATTCATTTGCACACAGTTTAATGGTTCCAAGTATTGCTATGTATCACTAACAGTTTAATTAAGCATCAGTCATTTGTTTACACATAGTTAAATGATCAGTTCTCTAACAATTCAATTTCACATAAGTCATTTGTTTGCACTCAGTTTAAATGTCAAATAGTGCTATTTGAGCCCATAGATAGGACCCTATCAAGTGCTACCAATCCAGGTCAGACTGGAGCTAGGAGCAATGGCAATGAAGGGGTTCTCTGTATTCCCTAAAGCTCCAGCATAACTAGAACCTCAGCATCAGATTGTTTAATGGTCATATACAAGACACTGTTATAGCATTTGTTAGTAGGTATATAAGAAAAGCGAGTAGGGCACCTTTGGTGGTGTAACGGTTAGCAAGCTTGACTAGCAAACCTACACGAGTGAGTTTGAGTCTCATTGGGTGTCCCATTCATTCGGCCTTGTGCCACATCGAAGCGAAGAGCTTCGTAAATTACTATAAGAAAAGCGAGCGTCAATGAAGAGACATGTTTTAGCTTGCAGGTACGACGACCATATACTGACAAAGCCAACTATTTTATTCAAACAAGGGAAGTAACTGCTTCTTCCAAGGGAAGGTAACTCATGTCATGACAGACACTTTTATCATTAAGGGTTTTCGGACTGTTGTCTTCATTTTCATTGTTATTTCTACAACATTTCGGCTGATATATCCTCTGGCCTACTTCAGGTGTTTGTTGAACTTGGGAACTTACATGCAACATCGAACTACATCCTTTATTGAATCCATGGGGGTTGCCTGTTCTGATTTCATTAGCCATGACAAGTATTAAGTATTCCCGTATTATTACTCACCTGTGGTCAGGACACATAGCGTATGAGTTATAGGCGTTGGTTCTCTGAGACAATAATCTAGTAGTTGCAGGTTCATTCCTGACCACAGGCAAGTAACAATACAGGAATACTTAACACTTGTACTCGATAATGGCTAATGGAATCAGAACAGGTGACCCCCAAGGATTCAATAAAGGATGTAGTTCAATGTTCCGTGTAGGTTCCTGAGTTCGACAAACACCTGAAGAAGGCCAGAGGATATATTGGCCGAAACGTTTTGGAAATAACAATAAAGATGAAGACAATAATCTAAAAACCCTAAATGATAAAAATCATCAAGCTCCATCCCAAAAATTTAGACAACTAATACAAGACAATTGTTGGTGGTGGTGGGGGATTTACCCTCTCTGCAGATATGCAGTTATTTTATTCTACAGCACTTGACAACTGTGTTGAGGAACATCTTGTATTTATTTTTCATAAATGTGCTTGTTACAAATTTTTAGCTTAAGGTAACTGAACATTATCACAGTATCTTATTATTAAACTTACCCAACTGATTTTTGTTTATCATAGTGTTCACCAATGGTCTGTGAGACTGGGGTTCAATCCCAGGTCGAGTCATACCAAAGACTAAAAAAATGGTACTTGAAGCTGTCTTGCTTAGCACGCAGCACTAAAAGGTGAGGATCAAGGATAAAGTGGAGCAGTCCTGGGAATGGAAAAGTGCCCTACCCTACACCTTGGTGTAGTTGCTTAGTCACCCTGGACTAAGGTCACCAACTTTACTCATATAGTATATATTTTGGCAATAGGTTATTGCTTGTACACACTTGGTTAAAAACTTTGAAATTTTCCTTTTTATGATCTAATTTTTTTTCTCTAGTTTTTCAATACAGCTACTCCACTGTCTCATCATCTTATGTACCACTTCTCTGATACCAGTGGCATTATGGGTTTAATAAGACAGGTTTTTGGTGATGATGAATTGTCGTTGGAAAATTATGATGTTGGTAACAGGCATTTCTTCTTATACCCATTCACTTTTGATCTTATTTTTGTTTGTTGAAGCTGCAAAGGAATGATGGATGGAAAGAAAAAAGACAGGGATACCTTTAAATTCAATTTTTATTTTCAGGCTTTACGACTATTTTGTGGAGGGGGTATGTATTCCTGAACCAGTAGAAATAGCTGTGTTTCCCATTTGAGAAGAAAATTCTTAGGAAAAATCAAAATGACTTTCAGAGAAATTGATCCACAATTCCCGTAGGTTCCTGAAGGTACTTGAAGCCATCTTGCTTAGCACTCAGTACTAAAAGGTGAGGATCAAGGATAAAGTGGATCAGTCCTGGGAATGGAGAAGCGCCCTCCCCTACACCTTGGTGTAGTAGCTATTGAAAAGGGAACCTTTGGGTCACCCTCGACTAAGGTCACCAACTTTACTCATATAGTATATATTTTGGCATTGAATCATCAAAGGAATTTGTGCAAAAAATCTCAAGGCAACACTATTGTTTGTAGATTACTCCAAGGCATTTGATTCCATACACAGAGGAAAGATAGAGCAAATACTTCAAGCTTATGTTCTCCTTAAAGAAACTGTTATAGCCGTACTGATGCTAAATAGAAACTCAAAAGTCAAATTTTGCTCACTGGATGGAAACGCAGACTTCTTTGACATTGTTGCTGGACTTCTGCAAGGAGATACATTAGCACCATATCTGTTTATAATCAGCCAAGATTACGTACTTTGAATGTTAATAGATCTAATAAAAGAAAAAGGCTTTACATTAAAAAAGACAAGAATCAGACAATATCCAGCAGAAGCAATAACGGATGCAGACAATGCAGATGAAATAGCATTTCTTGCAAATACATATACCCAAGCCAAATCCCTGCAGCATAGTCTGGCACAGGCAGCAAGAGGCATTGGCCTCCATGTGAATGCAAACTGAATAGATTAGATGTGTTTTAATCAATAAGGAGCCATCTCTACTTTAAATAGCAGTCCTCTGAAGAAGAGTGAAGAGACATGACAAGATGAGACAAGAAGAGTAAGAAAGTCCAGAAAGGAAAAGTGAAAAAAAACACAGCTATTAATTCTATTCAATATTAATCATTTGTTTGAAGACAGTTAAGTGTTTACAAGTATTGCTATTTAACACTAATTATTCTATTCAACACTATTCATTCATTTGCACACATTTAAGTGGTCCCAAGTATTACTATGTATTACTAACAATTTAATTAAATATCAGTCATTTGTTGTCAAACAGTTCTATTTTTAATAGTTCAATTTATGTGAGTCATTTGCTAGCATGCAGTTAAAATGTCAAACAGTTCTATTTGAACCATATATAGGACCCTATCAGGTGCTACCATACTGGATCAGAGAGGACCTGAGAGCAATGGTAATGAAAAGGTTCTCTACATTCCTCAAAGCTCCAAGACTGGAGCTTCCCAATCGGATAGTTTTGTGTCATACCCAGGACACTTATTGGGAAGTTTGGTTTGGTTTCTTTGTTTAATGGCATATCAACCTCTGTGGGTTATTTAATGCCAAAGCCATTCTCCTAGAAGAATAGTAGTGCTTCTATTTAATCTATAGCTGGGAGGATAAGGGGGTTCATACCTTTCCCAAGGGTATTTGCCTGAAAGTGAATGTAATAGCATGACTGGAGTACGAACTCGTGTACTATGATTCCACAGTCCATCGATTTAACCATTACACCATGAGGACATCCCTTATTGGGAAGTGTATTACCCTTCTGCAGAGATGCAGTCAGTGTATACAACACTCTCAGCTGACTGGACTGACAGTTTTTACTGAAGCAAAGACTTATGCAAATGTGTCACCCTCAATGCTCATCAGGCCTAATTCTGTGTAACATCTGCCCGTTTCCAAAACTGAAAATTATTAAAACTAAATACAACATCAAAGCTACAAATGATAATAAAGAAGGCATGCTTAGCATTATAATTATCATTGTAGGAAATGGAAGGGAAAACCTGAGTTCAAATTCTGAGAGAGGCAGTTTGTATTTCACTTAATGCTAATACACTTGGAAAAGGCAAAAATATACTTCATCCTTAGCTATAAGTAAATACAGGTATACCTTGGATTACATTATTCCTGATTATACATTATTCATCAAAAAAATATATGGAAAAATAAAAATCAAATTTAAGTCATTTTTATTCAAATTTACGTCTGTCTGCCACAAATACTGAAGACCTAATATCAATAGAAAAGCATTAAAAATATATAAAATCATGTTATTGTACAATAAATAAGAATAAAAGTATATAAAATCCTGTTGAAATACAAACATTTACAGTAAATGTTAATATAATCATCATAAATCCTTGAAAATGAAATATGAAAACATCGGTGATTGTGTTGTCATCCTATTTAGCAGTCTTTAAGAGCTTATTTCATAATATCTTAGAGCAAACCACATTCACAAATAAAGAGTCCATGATGTATTGTAAAGATCACCAAATTGTAAATATCAATATGTACATATGTATGTAAATTTAGATTACTTTTTTCTGTACAGTATTAAAAACTAAAATTTACTTGTTTGTAAGGTTAAAATCGATTCTTATTGACTATATATTATTAAAAATGCATTTATAAATAAAATACAGAACTTGGAATGGTTATTTGTAGTTTAGCCTAGTGACAAGTAAATGCCACTTAAGTCATTTTTCACTTACTTTGCCTCTCCTAAAATGAATTACTGATGTAAGGTGAGGTATACCTGTAGTAAGGTAAACTGGGTTCTTTAGATTTGGTTAACCAACCAGTCAAGAAGGAAAATTCTGAATTTAAACTAGCAGTACTCTGTTTTAAAAAAATTGACCTTTTGTTACATCTTGCCCATGGCACCATATCAAAAGAGAAGTTTCAAAAGTGCTTTGACTAATGAAAAATTCACTGGAATATAGGGTATAGAATGCCAAGAGAAAACAGGAATAAAGGATGTTGAATAAAAACAGAAATAAAGGGTGTTGAATAGAAAACAGGAATAAAGGGTGTTGAATGCCAAGAGAAAACAGGAGGAAAGGATGTTGAATAAAAACAGAAATAAAGGGTGTAATGCCAAGAGAAAACAGCAATAAAGGGTGTTGAATGCCAAGAGAAAACAGGAAGAAAGGATGTTGAATAGAAAACAGCAATAAAGGGTGTTGAATGCCAAGAGAAAACAGGAAGAAAGGATGTTGAATAAAAACAGAAATAAAGGGTGTTGAATGCCAAGAGAAAACAGGAATAAAGGGTGTTGAATGCCAAGAGAAAACAGGAAGAAAGGATGTTGAATAAAAACAGAAATAAAGGGTGTTGAACGCCAAGAGAAAACAGGAAGAAAGGATGTTGAATAAAAACAGAAATAAAGGGTGTTGAATGCCAAGAGAAAACAGGAATAAAGGGTGTTGAATGTTAACAATGATATTTTTAAAAAATGATGATTTATTTATTATTTATCTCTGAGCACTGAGAAATTACTGATCAAATAACCTCACAAGAATATATGGCTTCTCTCAAATGTTTTTGCCTTAGCTGTTTTTACCGTGAACTCTTATTCACACACATAACAAGAGTAGTTTTTCTCAACAGTGTATGTTTTTATACAACTCGTTAGTTTGAAACTCTGAAAATGCTCATCTACATGCTTCACAGAAGTAAAGTTGATCTCCAGTATGTTTTATGAAATGGGAACTCTCTGAAAATACTAAACCAACATTTGATATTTATAGGTTTCCTGTCTAGTCTTAGTTCACAGGTGAAAATTTGAAATATAACTCAGTAAAATTTCTTGATCCACACATTTTTAAGAAAATGGCTTCTTTCTTATATGCATACGCATACGTCTTTTTAAATTGAAATTCCGTGAAAATGCTGATCCACACATTTGACATGTGTAGGGTTTTTCTCCAGTGTGTACTCGCATGTGCATCTTCAAAGCAGAACTCTGTGAAAATGCAGATTTACACACTTAACAAAAGTAGGGCTTCTCTCCAGTGTGAGTTCGCATGTGTACTTTCAATACAGATCTATCTGAAAAGGCTGATCCACAAACTTTGCAGTTATAGGGTTTCTCTCCTGTGTGTATCCTCATGTGTACTTTTAAGACTGAATTGTCTGAAAATGCTGAACCACATACTTCACAAAAGTAGGGTTTCTCTCCAGTGTGTGTTCACATATGTATGTTTGAATGTGAACTCTGTGAAAATGCTGATCCACACACTTCACATGAATAAGGTTTCTTTGTAGTGTGAGTTTGCATATGTCTTTTAAAATTTGAACTCTGTGAAAAAGGTTATTTACATACTTTACAAATATAGGGTTTCTCTCCTGTGTGCGTCTGCATATGAGTTTTTAAATTTACACTTTGTGAAAATGCTGAGCCACACACTTCACAGGCATATGGTTTTTCTCCAGTGTGTATCTGCATATGAGTTTTTAAATGTGCACTCTGTGAAAATACAGATCCACACACTGCACATGAGTAAGGTTTCTCTCGAGTGTGAGTTTGCATGTGTCTTTTTAAATTTGAACTCTGTGAAAATGCTGATTCACACACTTTGCAAATATAGGGTTTCTCCCCAGTGTGTGTTTGCATATGAGTTTTTAAATGTGCACTCTGTGAAAATGCAGATCCACACACTTCACAAGAGTAGGGTTTCCCTCCAGTATGAGTTTGCATATGTATTTTTAAAACAGAACTCAGTGAAAATGCAGATCCACACATCTCATATGTGAAGGATTTCTCTCCATTATTTATTTGCATGTTGTTTTTTTTTTTTTGAATGGTGATATACACGTGAAGCATTAATAGGTTTTTATTGGTGAATTGTCATGTATACATGTAAAAGATGTTTATCTAAAAATATTTGTTTTTCATGGCAATCAATACCTGTGAATAAAAAAAAGGTATTATTATAGAAAACAATAATCTCATGTATTACTTACAATCCTATCAAATATGAATAATTTTGTAACAGATCTATTTGACCCATCATCATGATCAAGTCGCACAGACAGCACAAATTTTCCTGAATAGCTCCCTCCATCTACCCTACTTCACTCATACATCAATATATAGGATTTGGTTTGGTTGGGTTTTATGGCATATCAACCATCGTATGTCATTTAATGCCAAATTCTTTTTTATACATATATACTAAATATGATTTCTAATCACATTTTTTAGATAACATTTTTAAATGAGCCTGAGTTCACTTTTTTTATACAGTTAAATGGTTTCACTTCTATCTAATACAAATAATTCTATTTACTATTAATCATTTGTTTGCACACAGTTTAATGTTTTTAAGCAATGCTATGTATCATTAACAATTCAATTAAACATCAGTCATTTGTTTACACAGTTAAATGATCAAACAGTTCTATTTCAAATAGTTCAGTTTAGCATAAGGATACAGCTTAAATGTCAAACAGTTCTATATGACCCATATTTAGTACCCAATCAGGTGCTACACTCTGGGCCAGAGTAGACCTGGGAGTGATTGCAATGAAGGGGTACTCTGCACTCACCAAAGCTCCAGCTGTCTTACTATCAGATTTTTTAGTGTCATATGCAGGACAATTGTTAAGGGAGTCTTACCCCTCTGCAGAGATGCAATTGGTGTATTCTACAGCCCCAGTTGACTGTGCTTCCTACCTAGAGTGGTTGCCTAACCGAGGCTGAAGATTCCAGTTTGCCCTACTGTTTACCTTTAGCAGGGGAAAGAAAGGTTCAAGCCTTTTTTTAAGGATCTGAAATCATGTCACTAGTTACATTTCCTACAATAATAAACATTATGATAAGCACACCTGTTACTAATAAAAATGCATTTCCTAAAAAACAACTTTATCCTCCAAAGAGGCATGAACCAACCATTCAGAGAATATATCTTAAAAGTACTCTATTAGTAAAGGAAGTGCTCATGGTGCAATGGTTATCATCATAGGAAAAGAACTTTGCAATCCAAGTTCAAATCTTGGATGAGGCTGTTTGTATTTCACATTATGTTATGATATGACAACTGGTCTAGAAGAAG
Organism: Sepioteuthis lessoniana; assembly: GCA_963585895.1. Classification (NCBI taxonomy): domain Eukaryota; kingdom Metazoa; phylum Mollusca; class Cephalopoda; order Myopsida; family Loliginidae; genus Sepioteuthis; species Sepioteuthis lessoniana. The sequence goes on along the minus strand of OY757908.1, from coordinate 38,256,246 downwards.
GAAAACTTTGAATTCAAAACCAACAGTACTTAATGTAAAGATTCACCTCCCACCAGGCAGGATTTGACACAAGGTCTTTTTTATAGTGAGGATTTAGGGGATGGTGAGGTCACACACGAGACTCATTCCCTGTAGGTCAATGCTGGTCATAGAATCACTAGGTGCAATATGAACTATGCTAGTCTTCGTTAAGTCTCCCGGCATGAAGTTTTCATTTCTTCATCGTTCTGAGATCTTACTTGCTTTTAACATTAGTGAGTCTTGTACATTTAGACTTCTCTCTACCTCTCAAACCAGAGCCATCTAGCCCCCTGAACCAACACCCAAAACAGTGTGGGGGTGTCCTCGTGGTGTAATGGTTAAAGCGATGGACTGCAGAATTGTAGTAAGCGAGTTTGTACTCCAGTCGTGCTATTACATTCACTTTCGGGCAAATACCCTTGGGAAAGGTATGAACCCCCTTATCCTTCCAGCTATGGGTTAAATAGTACCACAACTGTTCTTCTATGAGAATGGCTTTGGCATTAAATAACCTAAAAAGGTTGATATGCCATTAAACAAAGAAACCAAACCAAAACAGTGTGACGTTTAGTGTCCCTTCAGTTCTGGGCTCACTGCTCACTACTTCAGGGTGAAAACTTCCGTTGCTATATATTTTTGGATGCCCATGCACCCTGTGCTTACTCATCCCATCCAAGCAATTTACATGGCATTTCCAGGGCCTTTTGTTTACCTTCAGACACAGATGCATCCTCTTTTTGAAATCCATGAACTTATATGGCTTGTCAATGGTCAAAATGTAACAGTGAACGATTTAAACACTATTGAGCATGTACAGGAGATATAGAAGAAAACACTAAATACCCTTCTCCATTTCTAACGTTCAAAGAATTCAGCATAAGTCAACAAAGTTAAATGGTTCCAAGTATAGCTATGTATCACTAACAATTCAATTAAACATTAGACATTTGTTTGGACACACTTAAATGGTTAAATAGTTCAATTTGACGCATAGATCTGACACTATCAGGTGCTACCACTCAGGGATCAGAGTGGATCTGGAAGCAATAGCAATGAAGAGGTATTCTGCATTCCCCAAAGCTCGAAGGCTGGAGTCTCAGCATCAGATTGTTTAATGTCATATCCAGGACACGAGTTGGGCGGAGGGGGTTGGTTGGGTTTTATGGCATATCAACATTTGTAGGTTATTTAATGCCAAATCCATTTTTATGCAAATAATCAGTTCTATTTCAAACAATTTAGTTTACCATGAGTACACAGTTTAATTGTCAAAAACGTTTCTATTTCAAGCTATTCAGTTTAGTTAAACAGAGCTAATTCAGTTTAGTATAAGTACAGATTTTGTTTATACACAATGAAATATCAAAAGAATTCTATATTAAACAATTCTGTTTAGTGTAAGTAGAGTTTCATTGTCAAAAACAGTTTCATTTCAAATAATTCAGTTTGGTATAAGTACGCAATTTAACACAGTTTAATTGTCAATAACATTTCTATTTCAAGCTATTTAGTTTAGTGAAACAGTTCTAATTCAAACAATTCAGTTTAGCATAAGTAAGCAGTTAGTTCTATTTAACTAATAAATAGGGCCCTAATCAGGTGCTACTATTCCGGGCCAGAGTGGACCTGGGAGCAATGTCAATGAAGAGGTGCTCTGCATTCCCCAAACTCTAGTATCACTGGAGCCTCAGCATCAGATCATTTAGTGTCATATCAAAGACACTCATTGGGGGAGTCTTACCCCTCTTCTGAGGTGCAGCCAGTCTATTCTTCAGCCCCAGCTGACTGGGCAAGGGAGGAGGGGGATTACCCCTCTGCAGAGATATAGTCAGTGTATTCTACAGCTCAAACAAACTGGGCTGAGAGTGAGTGGAGTTTGAATTTGCTTATTTTGATGTCACAAACTAGTATGTTAGCCACTATGCTAACCGAGATCCCCATAATTGTAATATAATGGTGAGCCGGTTGTTTGGGTTTTATGGCATATCAACCTTTGTAGGTTATTTAATGCCAAATCCATTTTATACAAATAATCAGTTCTATTTCAAACTATTTAGTTTAGCATGAGTTAACAGTTTGTCAAAAAACATTTCTATTTCAAGCTATTCAGTTTAGTCAAACAGTTCTAATTCAAACAATTCAGTTTAAATCGCAAAACAGTTCTATTTCAAGCAGTTCAGTTTAGCGTAAGTATGCAGTTTAGTTCTTTTTGACTCATAGATAGGACCCTATCAGGTCCTGCCACAACTCTGGGCTACATTGGATCTGGGGGTGATGGCAATGAAGGGGTACAAAGCATTCACCAAAACTCCAACATTACTGGAGCTTCGCCATCAGATTGTTGAGTGTCATATCTAGGTCACTCATTGAGGGGGGGCACTACTCCTCTGCAGAGAAGGAGTTGGTGTATTCTACTGTCCCAGCCAACAGGGCAATTGTAATATAATGTAAATAATAATTACTTTATGACAATAATAATATAACATTTATTTTTGTTGATTGTGGTCCTTAAAAAAGTTTATTTTGTTGCTGATTTTGTTTATATTTTTAAATGCTTTAGATTCCAAAATTTCTCGATTAGCATTTATGTTTTTAGAAGTCAATTATAACATTAAAAAATACACGAATAAATGACTACAAAAATAAAATTCAGAATCATAAAGTAAAAAATATAAATTTAAATTCTTTGATTTTAAATCTTTTGTAAGAATAAATGAAGAATAATGTCATCAATCCATTGTAAATTGTTGTGGAAAAAAATGTTGATATGGTGAAAACAAATCAGTGGCTCGTGTCTGGTGTAAAGAAAAATAGCGGCATTCTTACCTTAAAATATACATGTAGCAGAGGGATTTTTTAGTAAGGCAAACTTACAGAAAACTAAAATGATCTGGCTTTCATTTATAAAGGAATCCTTGAGCATTGACTACAGTTAGCCATGGCAAAGCATAATAAAAGGCCAGAGGAAATTTTGAGTGGCGTCTTTTTAACACAAACCAGAAACGGTGTGATTGAAAGGAATATTCGGTGTTGGACTAGATTTTTCCCCTGTGGACTGGTGTTCCGACTTTACGGTGTCGGTCTCATCTGATAACACAAATAAACTGTCATTTTGGCTGTGATTTTTCGGGCTGTTGTCCTCATCTTTATTGTAATAAGTTGAATTACAACGTTTTAGCTGCTGTATCCTCTGGCATTCCTCAGGTGTCCCTTGCTTATCTAAGTACAGAAATGATTCAACCAGGGAAATCATTTAAAAAAAATTTGACTGTTGATCAAACAATGCATTAAGAACTATGAAAATCTTATTCAAATGAGGAAGGCCGGTGGATACAGCGGTCGAAATGTTGTGTTTCAACTTATCATAATAAAGATGAAGACAACAGTCCGAAAAATTACAACCAAAATTATACATATCAAGTCTCATCTCAAAAATCCAGACGGACAAATAAACTACGTAAACAATTTAAACAAATAAACTACGTAAAGAATTTTGAGGGAATAAAATTTTATATGAAGAGAGTGACCGGAAAGCCAAGTCTAGTATTAAACTGGGTAATGTTTTTAGGGGGCTTTAGGGTGCAATTTTAAACGGTAAGTTCAAACAGTAAGTTCCGCAGCTTTCTAGTTCGGGTACTGATTCGAAAAGATAACACAGACAATAAGTTTTTCAAAAGGAATTTTATATAAAAGAAACGAGAAAGAAAGGAATAGAAAAGATAAAGTGTTGCAAATTTTAGTACAATTTGCAGGAACTTATCTGAGAGAGTGTCCGGGGAAACAAAGTTCTATGAATTTGAGAATTTTTCTTTTCTTTTTAGTTTTGTCGAAATGTTTCAGTTTTCATTTAATTTCGAGTCTTCTTTAAAGTTCTTTTCAGCAGAATTCTCGGTGTAATTTTCTTTCAGTTGTTTAACTTGGTATAATTTCAACAGTCGATTTTCGTCTAGTTTTACTTTTATTTATTGGGAAGCTTCTTACTCTCACAGTTTGAAATATTTATCGGCTATTCAAGAATCGAGTGACGAAACCCTTCTGCTGGCTTAAATTTTCGTGCCTTTAAAGTGTGTCCCCGAATTCGTACTTTCGTTTGCTTTTGGTTTTATTTCTTGGGAAGCTTCTTGCCTTTACAATTTGAAATATTTAGTCAAAAATAATTGAGATTTGTTTAATAGAATAGAAAGATTTTTTAATATCAATTCAATTATGAAGGTTTGGTTTGGTTTTATGGCACATCATCCATTGTATGTTATTAATGCCAAATCAATTTTTATACATATAAATAGTTCTATTTCAAGCAATTCAATTTTGCATAAGTACACAGTTTAAATGTCTAAAACAGTTCCATTTCAGACAATTCAGTTTATCATAAATACACAGTTTAGTTATATTTGCCCCATAGATAGGATTCTATCAGTAACCTACTCAGAGCCAGAGTGGACCTGGGAGCAATGGCAATGAACGGGTACTCAGCATTCCCCAAAGCTCCAGCATTACTGGAACCTCATCATCAGATTTTTTAGTATCATATCCAGGACACACGTCGGTGGCGGGGCAGGGGGGGTTCTTACCCCTCTGCAAAGAAGCAGTAAGTGTATTCTACAGCTTCAGCTGATTGGGCAAAATAATAATGTTTGTTCTATAGAATTGAAAAATTTATTAAGATCAATTAAATAATCAAACTCTATTTTATCATAAAGAAATTTTTTAAAGATCAACTAAATAATAAATAAAACATTCTTGTCTATGTAAATGACTTTGTCCTGTCTTTCTTTTTGTTATGTTCAGTGTTAGTATATCATGGATATACTAATGCTAATACTGATCCTATAAAATTCATTAGTGACAAAAAACAAACCAACCATGTGTGGCACTTAATTTTTTCCAGAGTGGAAAAGGGAGAAGCAAGCCTAGACAATAAGACATCAAAAGCTGTCTCCCACCATTTTGTTGGCAGCTATAACTAAATCCTTCCCGTGAACTCAGAAATCAGACTGTTATGGCAGGTAAAAATAGCTAGCAGAAAGTTTTTGTTACTTGCTTCTTGAACAGCTGATAAGTATTCAAAGAGGCAAGAAGCTTTCCGAGAAATTCAACTAAAAGTCCACCTGAAGACAACTTTCCAGAAGACTCAATTGAAATTAAAAGAAAGTTGAAAATTCACCCCCCGAATTCTGCTAAAAGACAGCTTTCCAGAAAACTCAATTAAAATTGTATAAAAGCTGAAAATTCAATGGGAGAATTCTACTAAAAGACAACTTTACAGAGAACTCAACAAAATTAAACAAAACCACAAAAACTATTTAAATTCAAAGAACCTTGATTTCTGTTCACTCCCTCTCTGATAAGTCCTGCAAATTATACCAGAATTTAAAATGTTTTATCCGTTCCATCTTTTTTTTCTGGTTACTTTTGTATAAAATTCATTTCTAAAACTTTGTTGTCTGTATTATCTTTTTGAGTCAGTATCTGTACTAGAAAACTGCAGAACTTAATGTTTAAAATTACACACTAAAGCCTCAAAAAAATATTACTCCCTTATATAGCAAATTTTGCATTTTACTGTCATTCCTTTTGATATTAACTATTTTTACATTTCAAATTTTGATACCTAAATCCTTTAGGTATCAAAATTTGAACTGTAAAAATAGGTCAGAGTGGTAGCACCTGATTGGGTCCTATCTATTGGTCAAATGGAACTGTTTTATATTTAACTGTATACTTATACTAAACTGAAGTCTTTGAAATAGAACTGTTTTTACATTTAACTATGTGTAAACAAAAAACTGTATTTATACTAAACTGAATGGTTTGAAAAAGAAATGTTTGATTATTTAACTGTGTGGAAACAAATAACTGATGTTTAATTGAATTGTAAGTGATACATAGCAATACTTGAAAGCATTTAAATGTGTGCAAACATATGCTATATGATAAATAGAATTTTTCATATTAGATAGAAATAAGTGAAACCATTTAACTGTCTGAAAAAAAGAGCTCAGGCTTGCTGAAAAATGTTATCTACAAAATGTGTTTAGAAATCATATATCTAATATATATGTATAAAAAGGATTTGGCATTAAATAACTTACAATGGTTGATATGCCATTAAACCCAACCAAACCAAATCATATATTTGATATATATGTATAAAGAGGATTTGGTATTAAATTACTTACAATGGTTGATATGTCCTAAAACTCAACCAAACCAAATCCAATATATTTAATATATATTTATAAAAAGGATTTTACATTAAATAACATACAATGGTTGATATGCCATAAAACCACACTAAACCAAATCTTATATATCTAATATATATGTATAAAAAGGATTTGACATTAAATAACATACAATGGTTGATATGCCATAAAACCTAACCAAACCAAATACAATATATCTAATATATATGTATAAAGAGGATTTGTCATTTGTCAACCTACAATGGTTGATACAGCATAAAACTCAACCAAACCAAATCCTGTATATTTAATATATAAGTATAAAGAGGATTTGACATTAAATATCCTATAATAGATGATATACCATAAAACCCAACCAAACCAAATCCCATATATTTAATATATATGTATAAAAAGGATTTGACGTTAAATTACCTACAATGGTTTATATGCCGTAAACCCAACCAAAACAAATCTATTCTAATTTTTTTTTTTAAGATCCCAGAATCTGGTTTTAATCATATTTGGCGCTAAATAGCCAGCTGGATACAAATTATGGCACATGCGTATTTTACATAGGAGTTGAGTAAAGAGTTTATGTTTTTGTTATTATCAGAGAAAGGAGTTCAATTTACATGAACGCACTCATAAAAACTAATAATTTGAAAATATTTTTAGTTCAGCATGCTCAAAAAAAAAAAAAACATCTATTATCAATTTTGCGGGGTTTAGATCATTTGAGAACTGGCACTGGTTTGCTATGGCCCTGAATGCTGATGGGTAGTAGGGTATAAAATTTCTCAACTTGAGATTTTCTGAATATCAAGGAATCTGGATATTCTAATATCCAACTGGACACAACTTCTGGTATATCACTATTTGCCACACTATTTACGCTCAGAGTCTTCTTTTAATATTCTAAAATTTGATATGGAAGAATGATTCATCATCTCAGTCAAGACATCCCTGTTAATTTGGATTTGTTGCGGGGTCATCCCAAGATTGAGATGGGGCGGCTTGGCTGAACGTGGGTTGCCTGGGAGGTGGCTTCCTTAGCCTACTTAATGATGCACAGGGCTTCTCCCATTAATATGATTTCTAGCTCCTTCAGCATAGATTGATCCAGCATCTGAAGGCTCTCAATTGTCAGCTTCTTGCTGCAAACTTTGTTGCATGAGTTTTGGTTGAGTCAGTGGATAAAACTACTTCAATGAAGAAGCATTCCAAATCCTCGAGTGTCATAAATCCTGTTTGCAGTGCCATGTCGAATTTGTGAAGTTGTTCATAAAAGCACTCAGTTGTGAAGCAAACAGAGTTGCCAAAAGAAGAACCCCCACTTATAGAGAAGGAGAACTATTTATAGAGCATCTATCTCATTGTGCACATATTGGCATGTCATTGCATGGGCTGTAATTGGCAGCTGGTAAAATGAGTGGAGGTAATTCTCTATATATGCCAGCTTTAGTTTAGCACTGTTGCAGAGACATTATGGCAGTAAGTGCTATTATTATTCTACACAATTGAAAAAAGTTACTGGAGAGATTGCAAGGGGAGCTGTGGTTGATTTGGTTTGGTTTTATGGCATATCAACCATTGTAGGTTATTTAATCCCAAATACATTTTCATACATATAAACAGATCTATTTCAAACAATTCAGATTAGCATAAGTAAACAGATTAGATGTCAAAACATCTCTATTTCTAACAATTCAGTTTAGAATAAGTTCACAGTTTAGTTCCATTTGACCCACAGATGGGACCCAATCAAGTGCTACCATTCTGGGTCAGAGTGGACCTGGGTGTGATGGCAATGAAGGGGTACTCTGAATTTTCCCAAATTCAAGCATCATTGGATCCTCACCAGCAGATTGTTTAGTGTCATATACAGGATATTTGTTGGGGGAGTCTTACCTTCTGCAGAGATGCACTAAGTGTATTCTGCAGCCTGTAGTCAACTGGGATGAGCTGTGGTTGATGACAGCTACCAGTTAGAAGCCTTCTGCAGGTAAAGACTAACTTAGTCTTTCTTGATTCCCAAATGTGAAGTGTACAGGATAGGAAACAAAACCATAATAACCCTGAAGATACAGTGGAGTTCCTAGTTGTGTGAATTCTTGGAATCTTGCTAACAAGGAGTGCCATAGTGAGGACTAATGTTCGGCATCATATTGTAAGTAGCTCTGCTCTTACAGTTTATATACTGTTAAACAACAAGAAAAAATCTAGGATAAGAATTATGTATCTTTTATTTTTAAGGTAAAAAAGAGCCTGCAGTGTGTGTGGTTAGACATGTGATTGCAGAGAAAATGTTCCCTTTCTATTAATTTTCTTAGGAAAATCATGAATCCATATCTTTTCTATCAAGCTATAGATAAAAGAGTAAGAGACACTAAGCTCTCTAGCCTTGATTGGCAACCAGTCTGGAAGAACAACAATTTTTTGATTCAAAATCAGTGGTGGATCTCTTGAAATGCTTTTTAAAAAAAGCAGAAATCAATCTCTTTTCTATCAAACTATAGATATAAGAACAAGAGACACTGGGCTCTCTATCTCTAGCCTTGATTGACAACCAGTCTAGAACAAAAATTCTCAATTCAAAATGACAAAAATGAAAGGCAGAAAACTAGCTATTCAATGCAGAAATCTTAGTAGCATTTTTAATTTTCAAGGATATTTACATAAAAGTTTTTTCAAATTTTATCTTAGCAATATATATCTATATTTTTAATTACATCATGATTTTCCTCTGGAATTCCTACAGACTACATCAAATCAAACTCCAGTGAAAATGAAATCCACATGCATAATTTCCTTCTTTCATGTGTGTTTGAATATTTTTAGTTATGTATCTTAAGATGTCTTCTTAAAGTAGAATTTTCAGCAAAAGAAGATCCACACACAATACAAGAATATGGTTTCTCTCCTGTGTGTGTTCTTGTATGTCGTACTAAATAAGACTTTTGTGCAAAGGAAGAGTCACACTCTTCACAGGAATATGGTTTCTCTCCAGTGTGAGTTTGCATATGTCGCATTAAATGTGGCTTTTGTGAAAAAGAAGATCCACATATTTCACAAAAATATGGTTTCTCTCCAGTGTGTGTTCGTATGTGTCGCATTAAATCTGACTTCTGTGAAAAGGAAGATGCACAATCTTCACAAGAATAAGGTTTTCCTCCAGTGTGTGTTTGCATATGTTGCACCAAAAGTGATTTTCTTGAAAAGGAAGTTTTGCACACATCACACAAATAGGGTTTCTCTCCTGTGTGTATTCGAACATGTTGCACCAAATATGACTTCTGTGAAAAGGAAGATTCACATACTTTGCAGGAATATGGTTTCTCTCCAGTGTGAGTCCGTATATGCATCACTAAATGTGACTTCAGGGAAAAAGAAGACTGACAAATTTCACAAGAATAGGGCCTTTCACCAGTATGTGTTTGCATATGTTGCAACATCTGTGACTTTGTTGCAAAAGCAGATCCACATACTTCACAAGGATATGGTTTCTCTCCAGTATGAGTTCGTATATGGCGTACCAAAGATGATTTCTGTGAAAAGGAAGATCCACACACTTTGCAAGAATATGGTTTCTCTCCAGTGTGTGTTCGTATATGTCGCACTAGATCTGCCTTTCGTGAAAAACAAGATTGACACTGATCACAAGAATATGGTCTCTCAAGAGTATGTCTTTGCATATTTTCCACCAAATCTGACATCTGTGAAAATAACGAGTCACACACTTTGCAAAGGTTTATTGTCTCTCCAACTTGAATTTGCAAGTTTCTTTTTAATGCTGAACTTTTAGACAATGAAGCTCCACAAACTTTATCACAATACTTTTTTTCAGTTGAACTGTTCCATATTTTTTTATTTTGATCCATTAAAATTCAGTGAAAATAAATAATTTCTGTGGAGAAAAAAAAAACATCATTTTAAATATAGTAATTCAATAAGTATAAATCTCAGTTTATTACATGGATAAATTCTAATATATTCCTTTGATTTTAAATGTTATTAGAGTTTTTACTTAATCATAGGAATTAATTTTATTATAGATATTGTTCCTTACGATTTTAGGATAAACTTGTGGAGTCCCACTTCTTTATATATATATATATATATATATAAATATTCTGTGGTATGTACAAAATTTTAGAATAGCTTTAAGTAGAGCATATTTCATTGCATGTTCCTAATATTCTAGAAGCACTACATATTAGGACCATGCAACCCAAACTTAACAGAATTAATCTTTAAACCAGTGCTAATGTACTTAAATGACTTTAACTACTGACACTATTTATAGAAACAAATTTAAAAGTAAATGCTACACACTGCAACGGTATAGATGCTCTTCTTCTTACAAAGTAGTAATGTACATACAAAAGTTACAGATAATACTAGATCCTCCCCTAATGATGGCCCAAAGTTGGGCAGAAAGTACTTGGGAAATAAATAATTATGGAAGATACATCAACCAATTCCTGCCGAATATTATGAAATCAATACGGCAATATGAAAAGATCAACAAAAAAATATGTCGTCAAAAAATATCTATTATGTTTAATAAAATATGTATTAATGAAGAAATGCTGCCAAAATATACATATATACACACACACACAAAATATTTCAAGTATAAAATAATATAACAGGATAAAAACTCACAACTCAGAGTTTCCCATGGTTGATCCTCATTTTGTATAGTTTTTGGATTAAAAGATATTCATGTATAAAAAGGACGAGACACAATTTTTAGTTTGGTTAAGTTTTATGTCATATCAATCCTTGTGAGTTATTCAATGCAAAATCCTATTTATATATATATATATATAAATAGGATTTGTAAGCAAATAGTTTGTAACATTTTTAAACAAGCCAGAGTTCATTTGTACACAGAAAATTGGTTTCAAGTATTATTTAACATTAGTAATTCTAGTTAAGTTATTTTGTTATATGGCATATCAACCCTTAATGGTTACTTAATGCCAAATTTTGTTTATACATATGATTTTTAAGTGAATAGTTTGTTGGTCACTATTGTGGACTAGCCTATCATATCTATCTTCATTAGTAGATAAACTGGTCCATGACTGTTTATCTACAGCCGGTTAGAGGAGTAAGACTATTTGCTTGAACAGTTAGATGTTACAAGTTATAGTAATATTACAGTGATACCAATACTATGGAGACAATCAGTTGTATCTTTTGGAGACTGAGTGTGAACCATCAAAGCACTCTGCTACTACAACTAATCTGAATATATTACTATACTAAAACAATCTAGATCCCAGTATAGAACAGTAAAATTATTTTAAAAATAAGCCAGTGCTCATTTGTTTGAACACAGTTTAATGGTTTCAAGTATTGGTATTGTTTGCAGACAGTTAAATGGTTTTAATGAATACTTTTGTAGTGCAAAGGTGATAGTCATAGGAAATGGACATGGTGACATGAGTTCAAATGCTTGATAAGGCAGTTTGCATTTCATATAGTGCTAATAACCTTGAGAAAGGTATGAATCCAATCGGTTCTCTCTCCCAGTGGGTGTCCTCATAGTGTAATGGTTGAAGCGATGGACTTCAGAATTGTAGTAAGCAAGTTCGTACTTCAGTCACGCTAATACGTTCACTTTCAGGCTAATACCCTTGGGAAAGGTATGAACCCCCTCATCCTCCCAGCTATGGGTTAAATAGTACCACTACTGTTCTTTTAGGAGAATGGCTTTGGCATTAAATAACCTAGAAAGGTTGATATGCCATTAAACAAAGAAACCAAACTAAATCATTCTCTCTCCAGCTATGGGTAAATCATAGGGCAAACTGGGCTCTTTAACCATGGTATGGCAACCGGTCTCGGAAAATGAAAACTCTGAATTCAGATCTGTTAAATTCTGTTCAAATTAAACTCTATTAACAACTATTGCATTCTGCACATGTGGAGGGGTTGGGTAAAATTAAAAACGGTTTTAAATATTGCTATATAACATTAATACTTTAATTTGTACTCAAATGGTATAAAGTAATCCTATCTAATATTAACAGTTCTTTTTGCCGCAGTTAAGCTGCTATGTAATACTAATAGTTCTATGAAACATTAATCATTTGTTTGTTAAATGGTTTCAAATATAGCAAATGATTAGATAGTTCTATTTGACCAATAGATTGGACAACTTTAACAGGTACTAAGACTCCAGGTCAGAATAGATAACAGAGTAAAGGAAATGAAGAGAAACTCAACATTTCTCAAAGTTTCACCATCAGATGCAGTTTAGTGTCATATCCAGAATACTCATTGGGGGAGAGTCTTACCCCTCAGCAGAGATACAGTCAGAGTATTCTATAGTCCAAACCAACTCATTAATTTTTGTGCAAATGATTTATGCTGACTTCCTTACAAATGAATGATTTAGTTCTAGGTGAAATTTTTAGAAAAGAGAGCTTTTATCATCATTTTTGTTAGTTTGTTTGCTTGGGCTGGATTTTATGGTATATCAACCACTATAGACTATTTAATGCCAAATCCTCTTTATATATATATATATATTAGATATATATTATTTGGTTTGGTTGGGTTTTATGGTATATCAAACATTGTAGGTTATTTAATGCCAAATCCTCTTTATACATATATATATTAAATATATATGATTTGGTTTGGTTGGGTTTTATGGCATATCATCTATTATAGGATATTTAATGCCAAATCCTCTTTATATCTATATATTAAAGATATATGATTTGGTTTGGTTGGGTTTTATGGCATATAATCCATTATAGGTTATTTAATGCCAAATCCTCTTTATACATATATATTAAATATATATGATTTGGTTTGGTTAGGTTTTATGGTATATCAAACATTGTATGTTATTTAATGCCAAATCCTCTTTATACACATATATATATATATTAAATATATGGGATTTGGTTTGGTTGGGTTTCCATGGTATATCAAACATTATAGGTTATTTGATGTCAAATCCTCTTTATACATATATATATTAAATATATAAGATTTGGTTTGGTTGGGTTTTATGGCATATCAACCATTGTAGGTTATTTAATACCAAATCCTCTTTATACATATATATTAAAAATATAAGATTTGGTTTGGTTTGATTTTATGGCATATCAACTATTGTAGGCTATTCAATGCTAAATCCTGTTTATACATATATATCAAATATATGGTTAGAAAATATATTTTGTAGATAACATTTTTAAATGAGCCTGAGCTCTTTTTTATCACACTGTTAAATGGTTTCAAGTATTTCAATCTAATACAAATAATTCTATTTACAATTAACCATTTGCTTATACACATTCAAATGGATATGGATATAAGATTTGTAAGTGGAATTGTCTGTAGGTTATTTTATTTTAAACTATTTTGTTTGCACTAAACTAATTTTTAAACTAATTTGTTTGTACCCTCGTATTTTAAGTGTTTCAACACAGTTAAATGGTTTCAATTATTGCTTTCTAACACTAGTAATTCCATTCAATATCAATCATTTGTTTGCAGACAGTGAAGTGGTTATAAATATTACTATTAACACTTATATTCAACACTATTTGTTTGCATACAGTTAAACAGTTCCAAGTATTGCTATGTATCGCTAACATTTCAATTAAACATCAGTAATTTGTTTACACACAGTTAAATGGTGAAACAGTTCTATTTCTAACAACTTGATAAGTCATTTGTTTGCATGCAATTAAAATGTCAAACATTTCTATTTAACCCAGATAATTCAGTTTAGCATAAGTATGCAGTTTAAATTTTAAAACAGTTCTATTTCAAGCAATTCTGTTCATCATAAATATGCATTTTAAATGCAAAAAAACATTAAACTTAAGAAACCATGGTTTAGTTCTATTTAACCCATAGATAGGACCCCATCAGGTACTACCCCTTCAGTCTAGAGTGCACTCGGGAGCAATGGCAATGAAGGGGTACTCCGCATTCCCTAAATCTCTAGGGCTAGAGCCTCACCATCAGGGTGTTTAATGTCATATCCAGGACACTCATTGGTAGGTGGTGGTGGGGGGGTCTCTTACCCCACAGCAGAAAAGCAAACAATTAATTTTACAGCCTTAGCTGTAAATAAACTGGCTAAGATAGAAAGCTATGAACATACATATACCAAATGACAGTGATAAATATGAATAAGCTGAGGTAGATAGAGTTGAATGCCAAAATAAGATTTAAAAAAAAAACCCCAAACAACAACACTTTTGTGCAACATGGGGCTGTGTGATTTTTTTTTTCTAACAATACAGCTATGATTAAATTAATATTTCACTAGAATAAACAAATACAGATTATGTGTAGCAGATCCAGCCGGGCAAAAATGTATACATTTGTAATAATATTTCGGTGGGTGGTGGTGAAAGTAAACTCTATTGACCCCATGTCGAATAGTGACATTAAAATTTTTGTTTCTGATTAAAAAAAAATTATAACTATCGATTAAGCACCAAATTATCCGAGAATGAAAAAATTATTTCAGCGGATGCGTTCGCCAAATAGTGCTTATGAAAATATTATTTTTATTAGATTAGAATATTAGAACATGCGAAAAGATCGGGACGATTCACTTTTTCTTTTTTTTAATTTACAGAAAAATGTTTAATCGGAATGCACCGAGGAAAAAGTTTAAAGGGAGGTCATTCAATGTTTTCAAATCAAAAATTGTTTCAGACGTTTCGATACACCAAAATTACAATTCAAACAATTTGAAAAGGATTGTTATTTTAAAATAAAAATACAAATATTAACATAAAATATATAAACATATTTTTTCAAGTAAAGAAAAGATAATCAAGTAACAGGATTGTAAATGAAATAGATCATTCGAAATCTACAAAACTATCAACAAAAATAAATTAAATTGAAATTACTAGAAATTTTATAAAACTAATTAAAGCGACTCCATAAAAAAAAGATAGTCCAAGTTAAAATCAGGGTAAGGGTAACCCAAAAGCAAACATTTTTTGACCTTATTTTTCTGATGCAGGTATCATTGGGAACGAAAAAATTTTGATAATCCAGCCAAAACTTGGACTGTTTACCAGGACTCTCTCGTTCCCAATAATACTTGCATCCGAAAGATAAGGTCCAAGAAAGTTTGGCTTTGGGTTACTTTTATCGCCATTTTAACTAGGACTACGGGGTAACTTATCATATTTTCTTTATAACAAATACACATAGGAAATATGGAATTGGTTAAATTTAGGAAAAAAAATGATAGTCAAGCTATTTACTCAGTTAATGTTTTTCAACTTACCTTTCTTGAATGTGCAGTCGTATCGTGAAAGATAAATAGTCGATGTAGTAAATAATTAAATGTAAAATCATTAATTCTCTAAAAAACTCAAAGGGGTTGAGAATTTGGTAAGTATTTATTTTTAAGTAAGTCTACTCAATGGGATCGAAGAGAATGATACAAAAAAGTAACATTAAAAAACAAAAACAACAACAAACAAACAGAAAAGCACAATTTTCAAATTATTTCGTCTGTATGATAAACAATGGAAATCGCAAAGCGGTGTAGGACATAATTCTTCCTTGTGAAAAATGTTTTCGATTGTTAAACACGAACCAAATAAACAATACGATACGAAATGAATATTAATGCCTGGAGTTCCAAAAAGCAGATATGCGTTTGTAAAGGAAAAATGAAATAACAATAACCATACTAACCAAAATCTTAACATGGATAATTATTTTCCATTATTATCAATATAGTTTTGGTGATTGTGGATTAGTAAGTAAAGTTGGCGACCGTAGTCGAGGGGGACTCGAAGGCTCCCTTTTCAATAGCTACTACACCCAGGTTACTCCTGGATTGCTCCACTTTACCCTTGATCCATACCTTAATGATGCTGAGTGTTAAGCAAGGAGGCATCAAGTACCATGTTTTGAGTTTTTGGTATGACTCGACATGGGATTTAACAACAGTCTCCCGGCCCATTGGTGAACACTCATCTCATTAGCCAAGACCGGTCCATAGACCTTGTGATTAAAGTGTTTGCCAAAGGCCCTAGAGACTGGGGTTAAATCCCAGGTCAAGTCATACCAAAGATTCAAAAAATGGTACTTGATACTGCTTTGCTTAGCACTTAGTATTATAAGGTATGGATCAAGGCTAAAGTAGAGCTATCAAGGGAAAGAAGTAGCACTCTTCCCGACACCTTGGTGTCATAGCTATTGAAAAAGGAGCCTTCGGGTCACCCTTGACTGAGGTCACCAACTTTACTTGGTGATTGTACAAGTATAATATTATATAATTAATATAGAGAATAACCCACTGATAATTTTTTTTACAGTCTTTTGCTATTGGAAAAAAATTATTAAACTCAGAAAAATAGATTTGAACACACACACACACACACACACACTGTGATAGAGTGATAGCACCTGATAGGGTCCTATCTATGGATCAAATAGAATCAACTGTGTGCAAGCAAATAACTGTTATGTTGTAATACTTGAAACCAATTTACTGTGTGTAAAAAAAAGCTCAGGCTCATTTAAGAATGTTATCTACAAAATGTGTTTACAAATCATACATATTCAAAATATATACATAAACAGAATTCAGCATTAAATTACCTACAATCGTTGATATGCCATAAAAACTAACCAAACCAAATCTTTTATATTTGATATATATGTATAAAGAGGATTTGGCATTAAATAACCTACAATGGTGAATATACCATAAAACCAAACTAAACCAAACCAAACCAAATTCTATATATTTAATATATATATATGTATAAAGAGGATTTGGCATTAAATAACCAGCAAGGGTAAGTATGCCATAACACTCCACCAAACCAAATCTTAAATATTTAATATATATATATAAAGAGGATTTGGTATTAGATAATCTACAATGGTTGATATGCCATATTACCAAACCAAATCATATATATTTAATATATCTAAATAAACAGGATTTGGCTTTAAATAACCTACAATAGTTGATAATCCATAAAACCCAGCCCAATCATCATTAAATTTTTTTACTGAAAAGTTACAGTTAAGTCCAAAAATTTACAAATCAGCTCTTAGCCATAATTCGACATCTTCATGGTTGACTCAAGAAATATGGCTAATGGCCAAATTGTACCTAGTTGAGGACAAACTTTTGGGACTTTATATAAATATTCATGAATGAATAATTAATAATTTAAATTTAATTTTGCCTTTTTTCTTGAATCATCATTATTATTACTTTAACTTTTGAATATTAATTTCTTTCCGCTTTTAATTCTAGTAGTATTTATTATTGGCAAGTGTAGATAAGTTCAGATTGGTTGAAACTGTTAAGGTGTCACACAGTATAATTGACAGTTTAAGGCCAATTGAAAGCTTGGCTTTCATTGGATGAAGTCAAGTAACTAAAATAATAAATTTGGTTTGGTTTGGTTTGGTTTTATGGCATATCGACCATTGCAGATTATTTAATGTCAGCTCATCTTTATGCATATATATTAAATATATGAGTTGGTTTGGTTGGGTTTTATTGCATATCAACCATTGTAGGTTATTTAATGCCAAATCCTTTTATACATATATATTAAATGTATATGATTTCTAAACACATTTTGTTGATAATGTTTTAAATGAGCCTGAGTTCATTCTTTTGCACACAGTTCAAAGTATTGCTATATATAAAAAACAATTCAATCAAACATCAGTCATTTGTTTACACACAATTAAATGATTGAAAAGTACTATTTCAAAAAATTCAATTTAGTGTCAGTCAACAATGTTAGATGGTCCCAAGTATTGATATGTACCATGAACAATTCAATTAAACATGAGCCATTTGTATACACACAGTTAAATGATCAGTTCTATTTCAAACAATTCAATTTAGCATACGTCATTAGTTCTATTTGATCCATAGATAGGACCCTATCAGGTGCTAACACTCCGGGCCTGGGACCAATGATAATGAAGGAGTACTCTGCATTCCCCAAAGCTCTAGCATTACTGGAACCTCACCATCAGATTATTTTGTATCATATCTACTACACTGGTTGAGAGAGATGCAGTTGGGTTATTCTACAGCCATAGCCGACTGGGCTCCCACAATCTAGCATTTTAGTCACTATACCACGGAGAGTCCCTCACAACAAAGTGAGAAGCTAGGCATTATCGAGAGAAGAGAAAATATAACAGTAGCTGAGATAGAGGATGAGTAATATGTTTGATCTCAGCTTCTGTGAAAAATCAGTAATTTTTCTTATAGTTTTTTTGGTCAATCAACTGGTTTGCCTAATCAGGTTTCCTGTGATGAAAGACAAGGCTTTATTTGTGTTGCATACCATCTTCGGGTTTATACATTACATTTCTGTTTCTATCCCAATTATCCATCTCAGCACCCATCATCTCACCTTGATCTTTTGTTGTGTCACTCTGTTATATATTATGACGAAGGTTTGAATAACTATAACACTCGGTTATAAAAATATATTTCTCTTGAAACTGTTGTAATTGTGAGAGAGAGAGAGAGAGAGAGAGAGAGAGAGACAGATGGATAGACAGAGACAGAGAGATGAATTGCCAAGAGACAGAGAGATGAATTGCCAGAGACAGAGAGATGAATTGCACAGACCCAGACTGGCAGAGGACTGCTATATTGACCTTTCCTTAACCCATGTTTTGCTTCCATAATCAGGGCCTTACATCTCTGCTTCTTTGACAAGAAATTCTCAACCGAGGACTGCCTGTTCCCCTGTGCACCTGTCGATCACTTGCTGGCCATGACTCTGTGTCTGACTGTTATTATGTGGGGGCATGCTGGGGCTGCTGCTTTCTTGCTGCGGATGGCACCTGGTGCGGCCGATCGTCAGCTCTGTGATGGCATGACTGTTACTGACTAATGTAGGTGTCCACATATACATAATTTCCCAACGCTTACGCGTTTCTGGTTGTCAACCCATGTAACCCACTTCCGACTATTAACCAGCATGAGCTGCTTACATCCATGCATCATTGACTTTTTGTTTACACAATTGGAATGTGACGGCTCTGTCAAAGGTCAATATGCAACAACTCCCGCCATCTCTTTCTCTAGTCACCATTTTGTCATCTTTTTTTCTGTCTGTTCATTGTTACAACATCAACTGTTCTTAGTTCTTTGGTGTTGGGATAACATGCAATTCAGACATAATTTTTGTGTACATAATATTTTATTTCTTACACTCATCACCCATTGCAACCTCACTGGGAATCCATGAACAGAGATGGAACACATTCAACTGCTCTAGTCAAGTAATCTCACCAATTTATGTTTCTATCCAACTTCTAAACTTTCTAGGATCGTGTGATTACTCACATGCAATGTGAGCCAAGCTTTCATTTGATATTAAGGTCATCACATATCACCCAAATCCAATGGTCATTTCTACACAGTTTTAAATTAATTACACTTCCTGCCAAAAAAAGATTGCACCAATCAATTACTCAATACTTGTTGAATAGGAAAAAAAGAGTTCCTATTGCTTCACTTGTCATAAAAGTGAAGTAAGCCTTATATATACCCAATACAAAGATAGAATTTTGTTTTTAACATCCAGTATACAGATTTTGTCCAACTGGCTCAGATTGCCCAGTTGGCTGCAAGCTGTAGAATACACTGACTGCTGTTCTGCAGAGGAGTAAGACTCCTCCCCCACTGAGTGTCCTGGATATGACACTAAACAATCCAATGCCGAGGTTCCAGTAATGCTGGAGCTTTGGGCAATATGGAGTACCCCTTCGATGCCATCGCTCCCAGGTCCACTCAAACCCAGAGTGGTACATCTGATAGGGTCCTATCTATGGGTCAAATAGAACTCAACTTTGTACTAATGCAAAACTGAATTGCTTGAAATAGGACTGTTTTGACATGTAAACTGTATACTTATGCTAAATTGAATTGTTTGAAATGGAACTGTTTGGACATTTAACTGTTTGCAACCAAAATGTACACTTATACAAAAAAGAATTGTTTGAATTAGAACTGTTTGACTAAATTGAGTAGTTTGAAATAGAAATGTTTTTGGCAATTAAACTATGTAAATATGCTAAACTGAATTGTTTGAAATAGAACTGATTATTTGTATAAAAATGGAGTTGGCATTAAATAACCTACAAAGGTTGATATGCCATAAAACACAAACTGGCTCAGAAATCTGTTAACTCTTTAAATTTTATTTGCTTCAGTTAACTACTTTAGCTAAAAGTATAAATTGGGGGAACAATTTTTTTTTTTTAATACATATAGTATTGGAAAAAATTTTGACCTTATTTAAATTATTTAGTTTTATTTTTTATGCTAATGTGGGATACTAAGATATATAAACAAAGAAAACAAAGTTGAAAAAATAATTTGAATAAATAAGGTCAAAAATTCACCTGATACAGTACATAAAGTGGAAAGTTTCTCCCCCCTTTTATCATGCATGGATTTCATCTTTTAAAAATAAAATCCATTTTTCTTAGGGGAGTTCCCATTGCATAATAGTTAAAGTGCTGAACAGCAGCCTCAAAGCAAGTGAGTTGGAGCTCCAGTTGTGATATTATGTTCACTTTGGGGCTAATAGCCTTGGGAAATTTATTAACTCTCTTATCCTCCAAGTTATTGTAGAATAACAATAACACATACCTCCGTAAAGCATCCAGCTGGCAGACAAACATAAAGCAGGTCGTAGCTCAGTGCCATCCTCCTTACAATGCTAAACTGAAGCTGTTTTATGTAATAAAATACTTTCACTTACTTACAAGCAGCCAATGGCGATCTATGCAATGGAATAGTCCATTTCTGCACAATGGAATGCCCCAAGGCACCATAAATAGTTCCCATTCCTCAATCGGGAATTGAGTTTCCTGTCTTTACGACTTATTGCTCTTTGCTAACACAATTAATTACTCTCGGCTATCGCAAGTAATTGCCCTACGCAGCCTGACAAATCCTACAGTTATGGGTTAAAGAGTATCACTGTTGTTCTTCTATAAGGATAGCTTTAGTATTGAATAACCCACAAAGGTTGATATGCCTTTAAACAAAGAAACCCACCCTTCCTTTTCTTATATAAATATATAAGTGTTTTGATGGCAAAAAATTTACAATGCATTTTCATTGTAAATAATCTACAGTGCATTTCCATAGTAGATAATATACAATGCATTTTCATTGAAAATCATCCACAATGTGTTTTCATAAAAGATCATCAACAATGCATTTTCATTGTAAATTATCAACAAGGCATTTTCATGTAGTAAATAATCTACAATGCATTATCATTGTAAATCATCAACAATGCATTTTCCTTGTAAATCATCTACAATGCATTTTCATAGGAGATCATCAACAATGCATTTTCATTGTAAATCATCAACAATGCATTTTCATAGTAAATAATCTACAATGCATTTCCATTATAAATCATTTACAATGCATTTTCATAGTAAATCATCCACAATGCATTTTCATAGTAAATAATCTACAATACATTTTCAGCCATTAACATAAAAAAAATCATAGTTTTAATGGCATGTGATTCACCTACACAACCTTTGCCTATAGGTTAGGGAATTGCATTCATCATATTTACTCTTTCTGTGTAGTTTCTAAACAGTTTTTCTTTGCACATGAGTATATCAAGAATTTCTAATACAAATAATTTACACACAGTTGTATGGTTTAAACTAATAATAATCTTTGCTTTAGTAGAGTTTTATGGCATATCAAATACTGTAGGTTATTTAATGCCAAATCCCGTTTATACATATACATTGAATATGATTTATAATAAGATTTTCTTGATAACATATTAATGAGAGTAAGTTCATTTTTTACACAGTTAAATGGTTCCAAGTATATCTAATATGAATAATTCTATTTACTATTAATCATTTGTTTACACACATTTAATTGTATATACATATATGATTTGTAAGCAAATAGTTTGTTGGTAATTGCATTTTTAAATAAGTCAGAACTAATTTGTTTGCGCTCAAGTATTATTTCAACAGTGAAATAGTTTCAATTATTGTTATCCAGCACAAATAATTCTATTCAATATCAATCATTTGTTTGCAGACAATGAAGTGGTAACAAGTATTACTATTGAACACTAATTATTGTGTTCAACACTATTCATTGATTTATACACTGTCAAATATTGCTATGTAATACCAATAATTCAATTTAGGCACACAGTTGAAGAGTTTCAAGTATTGCTATTTAACACTAATAAATCTATTCAATATTTCTCATTCCTTAGCACACAGTTAAATGGTTCCAAGTATTGCTATGTATCAATAACAATTCAATTAAACATCAGTCAATTGTTTACACAAATGATCAAACAGTTCCAATGTTAAAACAGTTCTATTTCAAACAATTCAGTTTAGCATACAAAAACAGTTCCATTTCAAACAATTCAGTTCAGCATAAGTACACAGCTTAAATGTCAAAACTGTTCTATTTCAAGCAATCCAGTTTAGCATAATTACGCGGTTCAAATGTCAAAACAGTTCCATTTCAAGCAATTCAGTTTAGCATAAGTACACAATTTAGTTCTATTGGACCCATAGATAGGACCAGATAAGTGCTACCACTCCAGGCCAGAGTAGACCTGGGAACAATGGCAATGAAGAGGTACTCCCCATTCCTCTAAGATCCAATGTTGCTGGAACCTCAGCATCAGATTGTTTAGTGTCATATCCAGGACACTTGGTGGGTGGGGGTCCCACCCCTCTGCAGAAAAGCAGTCAGTATATTATACAACCCCAGCTGACTGAGCAAAAGTTTATGTGATAGCTGTAGTCAGAGTAGCAGTAGAATATATATTATTTATCCCACATTATTCCAACAAAAAAATTACATAAGATGTAAACAAATATAAGTTGCAAATAAGACAATATAGAAAATATTTTCATTCTATTAGAGAGAATTTTGCTTGGTTTGGTTTCTTTATTTAATGGCATATCAACTCTTCATGGGTTATTTAAAATCAAAACCATCCTTATAGTGGTTGTGGTACTATTTAACCCACAGTGTTTGCCAATGGTCTGGGAGACCTGGGTTCAATCCCAGGTTGCATCATACCAAAGACTTTAAAAATGGTACTTGATTCCTCCTTGCTTAACACTCTGCAATATAAGGTATAAATCAAGGGTAAAGTGGAACAATCCAGGGTAAGTAGTAGTGCCCTCCTCTACACCTCGGTATGGTAGCTATGGAAAAGGGGGCCTTTTGGTCGCCCTTGACTACGGTCGTCAACTTTACTTACTAGAGGGATAAAGGGGGTTCATAACTTTCCCAAGGGCATTAGTCCAAAAGTGAGTGTAATAATACAAGTGGAGTTCAAATTTATTGCAATACAAACAGAATTTAAGGAAAAAAAAAATCTTTCATTTAAACACATAAATAAATAAAGCAATTCTTTTTGCCATAGCACTATTTTATTGCAACTTCTGAGCATACAGTGTTAATGAAAAATCAATTGAATTAAGCAGGTATATTAAAAGTGCATAGCTACTGAAATTGAGAGCAAATTTTATTTTCTATTAAGTAATAATATAATCCATCATGTTTGGAAATATCTCAATACTGATAAAGAAATTTAGTTACCAGCATATTTTTCTAGTTGATAGCAAAACACAAAAAACTGCAAAAGACATATTTAGTTTCTTTTTCAGGATTAATGAGTTAGAATGAGTCAAACTGATTAGATATTTTTGGGGGTTTTTAATGAATGATTACTTAAAATATCTGTTAACTGATGATACTTGGAAAAAATGGAATACAAAAATGTAATAGTACCATAATTATTTGTGTATAAGATGCTTTATTTTTTCCAGATTTTTCAGTTCCAAAGTTAGGGATACATATTGTACATGAGAAGTATATAATCAACTTTTTTTCTGGTTACATGTCCCACCATATTCGAGATGGGATGACTGAAAGTAAGTTATATCTATAGTCCAAACTACAGAGAAATATCTACAGGAAAATGTATTTGTTTATTATTTGGTTTCTGTTAATGTGATCTTATTTTTGCTGTAAGCTTGTTGCATTTTTGTGTGAACATGTCCATGTGTTTGTTCTAAATACAGCATAAATCTTTTGTTTTTAAGCATAATGTAAACGATATATATTCTTATTTTAGTCAGGTCAAACTCATAAAAAGTTGAAAAAATACTAAATTTTAGATTAAATTTTTAAAAGTCAGTGTGTATTATATATGAGAAGTTTTTTTTTCAGAATTTAGAAGTCCAAAGTTAGAATCCGATAGAGAAGACTAGAAAGAGAGTCAGGGAAATCCGTGCTAGCAGCATGACATGATTATGGTGATATATTGCTATGAATTCACCAAACTTTGAAATAGAAATCAACATGGATTTATTTCATGATGTTATTTACCATGTAAGTTCATGCAATTAGTGATCACGTATTCCATTGATAGTCAAAAGGTACAGCTAATATATAAAAGTTAAGATATATAAGTCCCAGCAGATCCCACAGTGACATAAAAAAAGAGTGAAAATGTATTAATAATCAATGGGGCACTTAAAATAATCACAAAGTGAAGTCTTTTAACTGCTCGCTACTGGTCTTGTCTCTCTCTGTTTCTCTTACTTGAAACCTTTTAACTGCTCACCACAGGTCCTGTCTCTGTCTTTCTTTCTCTTACTTTCACTTGCTGCATCAATACACTGGTTTGCACAATTCTGCTGCCAGGCAACAAAATGCCCCTCCCCACAATGCATCTTTTATACCGGTCCTGGCTGACCTAAATTTGCATATGTTGCAAACCCCGTCCCACTCGAGACAAGACATATGACCTACAAATTACACTCCCAACGATGCTCACGCTTCTGTATTTCTATACTTCCGGCACTCTACATGCAAGGCACATTCACGCCATTTTCAAATTTTGAGGTAGGCTATTTTGCTTGTCACTTTTTATTTATTTCTTTTGGTGTTGTTATGAAAGTAATTCAATTCGCACAGCTTCGTTGTCACATTTCATTTCTCTTGTTCATTCGGTTCACCACCTGTTTTTTATCCAGCCGTGGACAATTGCTGAATTCACATAAATGTTGGCTGTTCTGCTTACATATACAACACACCATTTGCTGTCTCCTTGAACAACAAATCCAGGTTGGTTCACTGGGGACAGCAGTCTGCGGGTTCTGCCTTTCAATTTCACTACACAAATTGTTCTGGAAAACTGGTGGAAAATTTTGAAATCCGAGAAAAAATAAAATATTTAAAACAATGACATTAGTGGCGTCTATAAAAAAGTTAGCGGTGCATGTTAAATACAAATAATTATGGTATCTTTTATGGTTCAAACCAGAAATAAAATCGACAATCAGTATAACAATTATTTTCATCAACAAGAAATCACTGTGTCATAATTGAGAGTTTTAACCTAATGAAACTTAGATGAATAGAATAAATCCTTTTTTGACTTAAATACACAAATTGATTCATTTCTTCAAGTTTGAAATAAAATAATGATTCAAATAATTCTAATTTCAATGTCTGTTATAACAGATTCAAATGAAAGGGAATATAATTTACTTAATTGATAGTCATTTACAATTACTATTAAGAAGGCACACTTAGCATAATGATTTTTAAAGTACAAAATAGAATTGACTACCCAAGTTCAAATTCTGAAGCAGCTGTTTTCATTTAAGTTCATACCAATGCTATTGTGAAAGGCAAGAATCAAATTTTCTCTGCCCTCAGCAAAGTTTAAATTGTAGTGAAGGCTGGGTTCTTCAGTCTAGCAGGGAATTCAAACAAACTTTACTCAACTTAAAAATTGACCTTGTGTCCCATCCCGCCTATGCTGGAGGGTTATGTTAATAAATACAATCTCTGGTAACTTATGACAGCCGGAAAAAAGGTGTTTAAAAACATCATTAATTATTATCTTTTACAGACTAAACCAGAAATAAAGGCCATTGATCATTAATTTCAACTACTGGAAATTTCCACATGTTAAGATCTGAGAAACTACAATCTTGCAAAATATAAATGAAAATTATACTGAATTTTCACATTTGTTAAATATATATACATAATTTCTTTCTTTTAATCTGAATTCTTTGAAAATGCAGATCCACAAACTTCACAAAGAAATGGCTTCTCACCAGTCAGTATTCTCATATGTATTTTTAATGCAGAACTGTCAGAATAAACAGTTCCGCAAACTTCACATGAAAACGCTTTCTCTCCAGTGTGTGTTTGCATGTGCTGTTTTAAATGTGAATAATCTGTAAAGGTAGAACAACAAATTTCACAAGAATATTCTTTTACATCTTTATGGGTTTTCATATGTCGCTTTAAAGTTGAACTGAATGAAAAGGCAGATTGGCAAATTTTGCAGGAATATGGCTTCTCTCCAGTGTGTTTACGCATGTGTCCTTTTAGACTTGAACTACTGTAAACTGAAAATCCACAAACTTCACAAGTATAGGGTTTTTCCCCAGTGTGGATGCGCATATGTTGTTTTAAATGATATCTTCGTGCAAAAGCAGATTTACATACATCACAAGAAAATGGCTTTTCTCCAGTGTGTGTTAGCATATGTTGTTTTAATAGTGCATTCTGACAAAATGCTAACTTACATATTTCACAAATAAATGGTCTATACCCACTGTGTCTTTGCTTATGAAGCTTCAGATTTGAAATCCTGGAAAAGGCATATCCACAAAGTTCACATGAATAGGGTTTCTCTCCAGTGTGTTTTCGTATATGGTCTTTTAGTGCTGAACTACTTGTAAAGGCAGATGAACATCTTTCACAAGAATAGGGTTTTTCTCCTGTGTGTGTCAACAAATGCTTTTTCAAACTAAAACTTACTGAAAATGCAGATCCACAAACTTCACAGCAATAAGGTTTTTCACCTGTGTGTGTCCTCATATGTATTTTTAACTTTGACTTGATTGAAAATGCAAGTCCACAAACTTCACAACGAATTGGTTTATCCTTTGTAGGTTGGCTTTTCTTTTTTTTCTTAACATGGGCAACTTCATGCTGAGTATCCATATTGCCCAAAAGTGATATTTGCAAAAGTTCTCAACAATATTACTGTGTTCTTTGTAACAACAGATTTATCTCTGAAAATAAGAATAAAAAATAATGAAATATTTTCAAACAAATTAATGGAGGTTACAAAGTTAGAAAAAATTTTAACAAAATACAAAGGTGGGCTGAAAAATTAATATGATGGCATCATATCTGCTATTGATGACACTTTTAATAAAAGGGATCAAGGTACTGAAACACTGATGGAAGAAGTGTGTGGACCATTAGAGGACTATATTGAAAAATAAACTTTATTTGGTGTCATTCCATGAGAGTATCTTGGTCAGCATAAGAACTTTTCAATTAACTCTCATATTTTATTGTTTTTCAATTTTAAAACATTAAGAATAGAGGCATCACTGAAAAACTTGCTTTTTTGCCCACTTGGCTGGGCCTGTAGAATACAACATCTCCACTGCAGTGGGGTAACTCTCCCAACAAGTGTCCTGGATATGACACTAAGCAATCTGATAGTGAGGTTCCAGTAATGCTGGAGCTTTAGGGAATGCAGAGTACCCCTTTATTGCCATTGCTCCCAGGTCCACTCAGGCCTAGAGTGGTACACATGATAGGGTCCTATCTATAGGTCAAATAGAACAAAACTGTGTACTTACACTAAACTGAATTGTTTGAAATAGAACTGTTTCGACATGTAAACAGCATATTTATGCTAAACTGAATTATTTGAAACAGAACTGTTTTGACATTTTACTGTGTGTAAACAAAACTATATGCTAAACTGAGTTGTTTGAAATAGAACTGTTTTCATGTATAAAAATTATTTAGCTTTAACCTACAATGGTTGATATGCCATCAAACCAAACCAAACCAAACCAATCAACTATCACAGAAGAAACATTCAAGTTTAACTTTGTAAGCCCTTACTATTAAAAGAAAAAAAAAAATCTCATGTATTTCTGCATATAAATATTATTCATTTAGTTGTTTTTTTGTTTTGTTTTTTTCAAATTTTCTTGGACAAATGCATGTTTGTACAGGTAATATTTGTTGGTATGATAAAATTTTAATATTTTGCATAATTCTCAGTGGGTCATTTTTTTTTTTACCGAGATGTTTCTAGTTCTGCATTCCTTTTGCACTAGTTTGTATTTGTTTAAAATGTGATTAACCGTTTAATCACAGTCACCTCATAACTTCATTTTACAATTCTCCTGCGTGTTAGCTGCTTTTGTTTTGACATAATTTATTAACTATTATTATCATTATTAATAATTGAAATACTAATAGTTAATAATAATAATAATAAGAAGAAGAAGAAGAAGAAGAAAATTACACACCTGCTATCTATCATGCAGTTCAATATTACTGTTTAAGTCTTTCCTTCTCTGTCTTCTCTCTATCTTTGCATTACCATACATGAATCTAACATAAGTAATATTTATTGAACATAAAAAAATTCATGTAACCCTGAAAAACCTGCTTAGAGGTAATATTTTAAATTATTCATGTTTGTTTTATTTTCCAGTAGAGAAATTGTTCTTGATCTTTGATGATATCCTCGATGATACTAAGTAAAGATCAAATATAATTCCAATTTTTAAGTAAATCTTTAAAATGTTCAACAGAAATTTTCTTATTTCTTTAAAATTCAATTAAAAAATTAGAATTCCTTTTTTCACCTAGTTTTAACGACTATTCTAGTGAAGAAAGTCATGGTTTGGTTTGGTTTCTTTGTTTAATGACATATCAACCTTGGTTTGGTTTGTTGGGTTTTATGGCATATCAACCTTTGTAGGTTATTTAACGCCAAATCCATTTTTATGTAAATAATCAGTTCTATTTCAAACAATTCAGTTTAGCATGTTTTTTGACATTGAAACTGTACTTAAACTAAACTGATTTCTTTAATATAAAACTGTTTTGACATTTAACTGTGTGTAAACCATTGCTTGACAGAACTGAATAGTTTGAAAAAGAAATGTTTTTGACAAACTGTGTACTTATGCTAAACTAAATTGTTTGAAATAGAACTGATTATTTACATAAAAATGGATTTGGCGTTAAATAACCTACATAAAAACCAACCAACCAACCAATTAGTATGACAAACTGCATCTGGTGGTAAGGCTTTAGTTCTGGAGCAAAAAGAGTACTACTTCACTGCCATTACTCCCAGATCCACTCTGACATACAGGGGTAGTATCTGTTAGAATCTTATCTATGGGACAAATATAACTATTTCCAAATTATTTGTATTAGGTAAGAATACTTGATATATAAACGTGAGTAAAACTCTTACACAGCAATACAAAAAATTTAAATATAAACATACAATCAATACAATTCCCTAACCTCTATGTATAGAATAACTCCGGATGGTTTGACATACCGTTAAAATCAAACAATCAATGTTTGGGGCGGCCTTTTAAGTTAGGAGGATGCCGACGGAGTCAAGCAATTTTATCACTGCATCCATTCGCGGAAGAGAATTCGCCTAAAAACTTGACCTCGTATCGCATCCTGCCGTTTGTAGACGAGTTAGCTAAATTCCGTTTTTTGCATTAACTTGAAATTAATTTGAATAAAAGAAATCCTGAAATTATTTTAATTTAAAAAAATAAATAAAGTCGTCTTTAGAAAAATTGTTTATAATAAATTTATAATTTATTTTACAAAAAAAACACATTGATTTTATAATTAAGGCGTAATTCATAGCAGAGAAATATATGTGAACTATTTTCAGGAGCATTCCTTCGTTTATATGTCCCTACTAAAGACATAAATTCTTTAAAGAAGTTAATATGACAGTGTAGCAGAAAAACACGTAACAATATTCCTATGCTAAAACAGTATGTACAAAGCTTTTCTTTGATTTAATTTATTTAAAAAAATATTGTCTAGGTTAATGAAAAAAACCATGCTCGGCCACTCACTAAAGAAATATATGTCAAAACATTCATATTTTCGACTATCTCTTTTTAAAAGAACCGTTTAGGATAAATATGAAGTGTATTTTTTTAAATATTATCATTAAGAAAAAAAATTTAGAATTAATAGCTGCCGACCAAATTTACGTCTCAATGAATTTTATGCCAACAAATATCTTTGATAAATTATTGTTTTCATTTCACTAGGAGAACTTGTCTTTTTTTCTCAAGAAAAAAAAAATGTGTAAAAAATCAATGCAATTATATATTCAGATTTTTACCTTACAGAACGTCCGAAAAAAAGTTTAAGCCGTAGTAGCAATTATTTGAAAAAAAAAGTAAATTTATTATATATACATTTTTAAA
This sequence comes from Sepioteuthis lessoniana, assembly GCA_963585895.1. Classification (NCBI taxonomy): domain Eukaryota; kingdom Metazoa; phylum Mollusca; class Cephalopoda; order Myopsida; family Loliginidae; genus Sepioteuthis; species Sepioteuthis lessoniana. The sequence continues at coordinate 38,225,668 of OY757908.1, read as the reverse complement.
GATGTCACCGTTATTGGCCAGAATAATTATAAATATTTATATTATTAGTAACTTAATACAATACATAAATAAACAGTTAGTTCAAACAGAAATATTGGGAACCTATGCGATAAAAATATTTACTAAAACTAATTCAAAATCGTTGACAATCTTCAAAAGTTAAATAACTAATTTTGATTTAATAAATTACATTTAATTCCAACAATGAATTTGTCATAAAACAGTTTTAAAAAACAAATATTGGTCATCGTTACATTTCATTCTAACAAAACAGAGTACAAGCCCGGTAAGGGTAACCCGAAGAGGAACTTTTTAGACCTTATTTTTATGATGTAAGCATCATTGGGGAACGAGAAATGTTTTGGTAAATAGGTTAAAGTCTGGACTATTTACCAACATTTTTTCATTCCTCAGTAATGCCTGCACCGGAAAAATAAAATCTTAAAATTTCGGCTTTGAGTTACCTTTGCGGCGCTTTAAATCTGGACGAGAAAGCCTTAAAAATTAGACCCTAAAAATAAATTTAGTTACAGTAGAAACTACAAGACAGTAACAAACAATGGAATTATGTGAATGGTTCACTAACCTCTTCTTGTCTTTCGTCTGCTTTCAGAAACATTAAATATATATATATATATATGATAGATCAAATAAAATTTGAAACTCAAAATACAAATCGGATTCTTTGTTACAGTTCAAGAAGCAATAAAAAAACATTAAAAAAGGGAGGTAAGTCAAATACTCTTTACGACCTACTGTGAATAAATAAATAAATAATTATGAATTCGATTTTCATAGCCCTTTTTAAAGTATGAAATTTAGTAAGTAAAATTCTTTGCGTCCTAAATTTTTAAATTTAGATTTGCTCCTTTTTCTTAATTAAGAGAGAGAAAAAAGAATTTTGTTGCAACAAATCAAAGGACTTCACAATGTAGTGGTATTTTCGGCGGTACATATACTAAAACTTTTCCTCCGAATAACTTACCTATTTTCTAATTGCTTCTTTTTATTTGATTGTCAATCTAGTTTGATTATTGCTCACAAACTAATGTTATTGATATTTATCTAACTTTGTATTACGATCATTTATTCTTAAGCTAGCAAATCTCATCCTCAAATTGAAAGTTGTAAGATTTTTTTCAATACAAATTTAAAAAATCAAGTTATTTTGTATCATGGATGACTTTTTTTAAATTTCATATTTGATGAATGATTGTTCAAATAAAAAATAAAAACATTCTTTTTAAATTTGTAACCGATCATAGAAAACGTGTTAATTATTAAGGGAGGTAACTCAGTGTTTGGTATGCGAAAAATGTTTCGGATTCGAACATTAACACTTGTCCAAAATTTTGAGTATTTATCTTTATAAAGACATCGTGTTTTTTAACGTTTTAAAATTTTAAAAATTTTATTCATCTTTTTTTTTTAATCGATTATGAATTTGTTGTTCAATATCGATTTGCGATTTTTATTGATTTTTTTTAATCAGGCGAAACGTTTCCAATAAAATAATTTAACTTGTAATTTTGTTTCATTTTTGGTTTTAAAAGGCTTATCAGCTTTAATCCCTACTGCCAACACCACTACCATCATCGTGGAATATCAACCATTGTAGCGTTACTTAATGCCAAATTCTCCTTATACATATATATATGGAGAAAAGGTAAGATATTTTAGGTAGATATTTTTAGTAGATCTGACAAGATGATGAAAAATAAATGGAAAAGTGAATATACTAAAAACACAGACAACAGATACAGTTCAGCATATTTCCTTCTTTTTTATTGATAGGACTTTTTCAACTGAGAAAATAGGTTTTTTCTAAAGTTTAACCAAAAGAGGAAATAGATAAAAGTGTATAAATGTGAATATAAAAGGGGATAGGGTCTAAAGACAGAAAAGGAAAGAGGGGGAATTGGTCTAGTGAGTAGAGTGTTTACCAATGGCCAGGGAGACTGGAGTTCAATCCCAAGTCGAGTCATAACAAAGACTCAAAAAATAGTACTTGATTCCTCCTTGCTTCTCGCTCAGCATTATAAGGTATGTATCAAGGGTAAAGTGGAGCAATCCAGGGAAAGGAGTAGCACTCTCCCCTACACTTTGGTGTAGTAGGTTTTGAAAAGGGAGCCTTAGGGTCACCCACAACTACGGTCACCAACTTTACTTTATATTAAATATCTATGATTTATTAACACATTTCGTAGATAATATTTATAAATGAGCCCGAGTTCATTTTTTTGGCACACAGTTAAATGGTTCCAAGTATTTCTGTTTACTACTAATTATTTGCCAACACTCAGCTAAATGGCCTCAAGTATTGATACATCATCATCATGTCGTGCCGCTAGCATGTCGTGCCCTCTCTCACCACTTCTCCCTGTCATTCATCACTTCTGGCAGGTCTTCAGGGCTACATCCCATATCCTCACATAGCTGCTGTATGTATGTTCGAGCTGGTCGTCCTGCTTTTGCTTGGCCATATGCGGGGGTCCATAGGAGTACATCACGGATGATTTCGTCCTTGCTTCTCCAGTAGTGTCCTGCATGTCTGGTTCATCTAACTTGTATAGTTTTCATGATGGGAGGCAGGTGGCCATATAGTTGGTGCCTTGTGGGGTGTTGCCGCCAGGACTTGTTCAATATTGCTTGCAGCATTCTTCACAATTTAACATGAGACATTTGTTTGCACAAATATTTTGTAGGTAATTTCATTTTCAAATCAGTTAGAACTAATTTCTTTGCACACTAGTATTGTTATTGTTTCAACACAGTTAAAGTGCTCTATTTTAATACTTATAATTCTATTCAATATTAATCGTTTATTTGCAGACAGTGAAATGTTAACAAATATTTCTATTTAAAAATAATTATACTATTGAACACTATTCATTTATTTGCACACAGTCAAATGGTTCCAAGTATTGCTGTGAAATACCAATATCTCAATTCAGGCTTGCAGTTAAAGAGTTTCAAATATTGCTATTTAATACTAACAATTCTATTCCACATTACTTATTCATTTGCACACAGTTACATTGTTCCAAATATTGCTATGTATCACTAACGTCAGTCATTTGTTTACACACAGTTAAATAATCAAATTGTCAAAGAATTCAATTTAGCATAAGTCATCTATTTGCACACAGTTTAAATGTTAAACAGTTCTATTTGACTCGTATATAGGATCTGATCAGGTACTACCATTCTGGGTCAGAGTGGATCTGGGAGTAATAGCAATGAAGAGGTACTCCATATTCCCCAAAGTTTTAAGACAGGAGCCTATCCATCAGATTGTTTAGTGTTATATACAGGACACTCATTGAGTGGTTTTATCTCTTTGCAGAGATGCAGTCAGTGTATTCTACAGTCTCAGTCAACTGGGCTTTTATTTGAAAATGTTTCCATGGATGCCATTTTGTCCTTCTTGAAAGAAATAGAATTATACCAAAAATTGTAAACATAAACAAATTTTTTTGAAAACAAACTCTGAAGTTTTTTGACATATTAAAAAATAAAAACTCTTAAGAAACAATGACACAATCAAGGCAAATATAAATGCACAATATCGATTATTTCCTGACATCAAAGCATAAAATAACCCTAGACCAGGTTACATGTTGTTAAAATCAATCAATCGATCAATCTCTTTCTTACCACCAAGAATTCTATCAGAAAGGATTTTAGGTAATTTTGGTGTCTACCGCTACAAATACTCAATTAAGTTTCCTTCAGTGAAAGTTGAATCCTTATTCTAGCCTGCATGGACTGCAATCAACATGTTATCAACCATATGAAAATTTGATTTCTCTGATAAAATAAAACAGGAATTCTTCCTAGCTATAGTCATGTCAGTAAAACTATATGGTTGCACCATTTAGACTCTATCAAAACGCTACAAAAGGATTCTACATGTTGTTTTGAACAAATCCTGGAGGCAGCACCCTATAAAACAGCAATTGTACAGCCATTTATCTCCCATCTCACCAAACCATCCAAATAAGACGAGCAAGACATGCTGAGCACTTGGAGAAGTTAGGACAAAGTCATAAGCCAACATTCTTTTATGGACCTCTACACATAGATACGCCAGTGTTGGTCAAACAGTAAAAACTTTCATTTGTCAGCTCTGTGTGGACACTTAATGTTGTCAAGAGGACTTACCTAGAGCAATGATCGATAGGGACGGATGGAAAGAAAGTATTTAACCGACCTTCAACCAGATCAGATTTGACACGAGGTCATTTTTATTGTTGGAGGCCATGGTCAATTCTGAAGCCCCCCAAAATAGGAATAGCCGATGGTATTAACATTTTTTGTGACGGCCGGTTAAGATAAATTTAAAAACCAAACAAAATAAAAAAAAACAAAAAATAAAAATAAAAACAGCCCCTTGAAACCAGGCAATCAATTTTTTCACTTACACGGCACGACTAAGTCAAATAGTAAGAGAAGGAATCTTTTTTATAGTTTTTATTATCTCCCTTGATTTTACCTTAAACTATTTTGCTGTGATCGAAAATAACCGTTGTTTTTTAAATTTATGTTCACCAGGTTATATCTATATATATATTTTTTTTACTTTATGTAGAATTTTAAAATCTATCCATTTTTTCTTGTATTGATTCAACAAGGATATATCAGATAAAAGTAAGCAGAAAAAAGTAAGTATAACATTCCTGTAATTTTTTGAAAACATCTCGTGCTTTGTATCCACAGTAAAAGGCTTTATTTTTTGTTCACGAAAGTTTAAGATTTAATAATTTTAATTTTGCCAAAAATATTTGCGTTTATTGAATCTCAGAATTAGTTAAAGACAATCCTAAAGTCGGTACAATGAATATTTAGAATTAAAAAGCATCACAAAAAGTTTTTAAATACTTCAGGTAGAACATAAATAATCTTAGCATTTTTAAGTAGGATAGAATTAAATTCCTCCTTCCGAAGTAATTTTGTATGTATTTTTTAACTCTTTTTTTTTTTAATGGTTAATTTCATAAACCTTATTATTTCATTTCCTCTCTAGAAATTATTCCCTGCAGAGATTGAATTAAATCGATTATGCTCCCTCATATCAAAACATTTTTTTATGGTTGAATACAAGCAATGAACTTGTGTAATTGATTTAATCATGACACGAAGGCGACCTCATGAAGATTTTTTGTTCTATCAAAAATTAAAATAATTATCTATGATTAATAATATTCTTATTGCTTATGGATATTTTCATGAGGATCCTATTTTTGTTCGTAAAACTTGTGGGAAAAAGATTTTTTATGATTGATTTTATTAATGGAATGTCAACCATTCTAGGGTTATTTAATGCTAACATTTTCGGGATTTGCGTTCAGAGTAAGTTTTTCACGTTTTGCTGACAGTTGTCAGGTTTCAAGAATTTCTATCAAATACAAATAATTTGCACAGAGCTGTATGGTATCAAGTATTCTTATGTAAAACAAATAATTACATGGTTTAAAGTAATTATTTTTTTAAAATAATAGTCATTTGTTTGCTCACAGTTATATGGTTTCAAGTAACTAGTAATAATCCGTAGTAAACAAATATAGCTCCTAGTAACTATTCTTAATACAAATAATTTATAATTATATGATATTGAGTATTCCTATCAAATACAAATAATTTGCACACAGCCGTGTTCTGTAGATGACACTAAAAAAATCTGAGGGCCAGTCTCTTGAAACGCTGGACCGTTAGTGAATGAATTACCATTTAACTGTGTATAAATAAGTGAATGGTGTTTAATTGAATTTGAAGTTATACATAGCATTACTTGGAATCATTTTACTTTGTTGACTTATTCTAAATTGAATTATTTGAAATAGAACTCTTTGATTATTTAACTGTGCATAAACAAATGACTGATGTTTAATTGGATTGTTAGTAATACATAGCAATATTTGGAATATATAAACTGAATTTGGCATCAAATAGCCTATATTGGTTGATATGACATAAAATCAAACCAAATCAATTATAATCCTTAGTAAACAAATATAAACTAAATTATCTATTCTTAATACAAATAATGTACACCCAGTCACATGATTTCATGTAACTAATAATAATCTTCAGTAAATAATTATAATGTAAATTATCTATTCTTGATACAAATAATGTACACACAGTCATATGGTTTCATGTAACTAATAATAATCTTTAGTAAACAATTATAATGTAGATTATCTATTCTTAATACAAATAATGTATACAGTTATGTGGTTTCATGTAATTAACAATAATCTTTAGTAAACAATTATAACCTAAATAGTCTATTTTTTATGCAAATAATGTACACACAGTCATATGGTTTCATGTAACTAATAATAATCCTTAGTAAACAATTATAACCTAAATTATCTATTCTTGATACAAATAATTTACAGTTATATATATTTACTCAACCCCTCAGTATGAACAGGATGCAACAGAAGATTTGTTTTTTAAACAGAGTTTAACTGCTTTGAATTCAGAGTTTTCCTTCACCTATAGACCAAGTGCCATACCTTGGTTAAAGAGCATAGTCTCTCCTACTATTCACCTATTTCTTGGGAGAGAATAATTGGATTCATACATTTCCCAAGGATATTAGTGTTATGTGAAATGCAGTTTTATGTCATTAAGTATTCCTATGGAATATAATTTACAAACAGATCTATTTGAGCCATAGATGGGACCCTAACAGGTATTACTACTCTGGGCAGAGTGGACCTGGGAGTAATGGTTATAAATGGGTTCTTTACATTTTATGAACAGGTCACTCGGATAGTAACGACAACCAATTATAAAAATGTCTTCCATGGAATTCACTCGACCACTTGACATCTGACCTTCTCAAGAGTGTGGGGATCAAATCTCAGCCGAATCAGCTGTCTGCTTATGTTGTGAATTTTAGATTCAAACAACTAGATTCAGTGTTCATGCCGAAAATCGAAATAACCAGACTGGCTGATCATTCAATAATAAAAAAAATAGAAATAAAAAGTTGATATTTTTTTCATTATTAAATCTAGTAGGCCAGACTCCATAGCCCCAATATGCTCTGTTATGATTCCATCAGTTGCATTTTAATGTTGTATTAAGGACACCCCTGAACAGGAAATAGTGTCAATATTTTCTTATATCCATCAACAAGGTGGTAATATTTTTTGTCAATTAAAACTAGATTTTTTTAGTATTTCTAAATTTTTAAAACATTTTTTTAATTGAAAAATTCAATCAGTAGATTTTTCTTTTTAAACTTAAACTAAAGAAGTTAAAATTATATCTTGAAAGAAAAAAAAATGAAAACTCCAATAAAACTGAAATATTCCTTTGTTTAGAAACAGTAAGTTCCAATTTTTAATTGCAAAAAAAGTAGAACCCAGCTGGCTGGAGCTGTAGAATACATAAACTTCATCTCTGCTGTTAAGTAGGATCTCCCCCAACAACTGTTCAGGTTATAACATTAAACAATCTGTTGGTGAAATTCTAGTAATGCTGGAGCTTTGGAGAATGTGGAATACCCCTTCATTGCCACTGCTCCCAAACCTACTCTGGTGCAGAGTGGTAGAACCAGAACTTGACATTTAAACTGAGTGTAAAGAAATGTCTTATGTTAGATAGAAATGTTTGATCATTTAACCATGTGTAAACAAATGACTGATGTTTAATTGAATTGTTAGTGATACATAACAATACTTGGAACTATGTAACTTTTTTTTACTTATGTTTACAAATCATATATATCTAATATATATGAATAAACTGGATTTGGAATTAAATAACCTACAATGGTTGATATGCTAAAAAACCAAACCAAACCAAACCAAATATTTGATATATATCTATAAAGAGAATTTAGCATTGAATAACCTACAATGCCAAAAAAACCAAAACAAAAAAAAAGAAAATAAATATTTTTCTATTCTTAGAATGGGCTTTATGTTTTTGCTTTCTTCAAAGTTGCCCCTCTAGATGCAAAGACCATATACTTTGGTAAACTATTCCCCTGACCTATAACTTTATTAGAATAAAAAATTGAAAAAAATAGTTTTGTCAGTATATAATCCACGTCTTCTTCAACAGTATATTTATAACCTCTTAAAGCCATTACACACGCTTCTAGTAAAAAAACTTGTCATGGTTAACTGATTCAAAACTTCACAATTTTAAATATTTCTACTTTCTCCTACTTTCTCAAGTTGTTGAACTGAATTTTTTCAACCAGTCCTCTCAACTCATATTCTGTAAGTCAGCTTCTAATTAGGTTGCATTTCTATGATTACACGATTGTTGACAGAAAAATTAAAAATCTTTTCAAACATCAAGTAACCAACATAGACATAGTGTTGTATGCATTTACCCAACCCCTCCACAGAAGTAGGATATGATACAAGGTCAATTTTTAAGTGGAGTTTAACAGGTTCAAATTCAGAGTTTTCCTTCTCCTAGACCAGTTGCCATACCAAGGCTAAATAGCAAAGTCTATCCTACTATTTTACCCATAGCTTGAAGGAGTTTAACTGGTTTGAATTCATTTTTTTTTCTCAGTACAGTTGCCATACCAAGGCTAAAGAGCGCAGTCTATCCTACTATTTTATCCATAGCTTGAGGGAGTTTAACTGGTTTAAATTCAGAGTTTTCCTTCTTCTAGATTAGTTGCCTTACCAGTACTAAAAACCCCAGTGTGCAATACTATTTCCTCATTGCTGGAGGGAGGACAAATTGAATTTACTTATGTCGGGCTTTGAGTTGCCAACCCCGACAAGTAAACTGGCATACTGAAATCCAGCACATTGGCTCTTACTCTCTGATATGCATTTATTGCGACTCGCTTGTGCACTTGATTTCAGATTTAGGTGCAGATCCCTTTGGGCTGTTATTCTTGCTGACATGACCTATCTTGAATTTCATTGAGCTGTTTTATTTTTTTTTACTCATGAGATCTCCCACCCTAAAATGAAAAATGAGATTTATTGGAGTTGATTGAAAGCCAAGCAGAGGTATTATAATTTAATGATTGTAAATTATGTATGAGTTTATTGATTTCTTTAATAATACTTCTTATTTCATTCACAGATATTCATTGCCATGGAAACTAAATGAATTCATCTGATTACCATGTGAGAATATTGTATGGATTACAAGAATTTTCTTTTGAAGATAGCTTTGCAAACTTACTTGAATTAGAAACCTTATCCCTGTAATATCAAACACATACTAGAGAGAAACCCTGCACTTAGAATTTGGAAAGACTAATAGAAACACATACTGAAGAGAAACCATTACACCATGACTGCCTCCTCTTATTCAATGTATATGTGAAGACCCATATTTTAAAAGGACTTATTTGTGCCAAATATTCAAGATATTTAAAAGTTCACATTTAGCAAAGAAAACATAAGTTTTTTTTAATAAGACAAACATGCAAGAATGTGATGGAGAGAAACATTACAATTGTGAAGTGTGCAAATCAGCATTTTCACAGGCTTCACATTTAAAAATACATATGCGAACACATACTGGAGAAAAACCCTATACTTGTGAAGTGTGTGGATCAGCATTTTCACAGAGTTCACATTTAAAAAGACACATGCTAACCCACACAGGTGAGAAACCTTACTCTTGTGAAGTGTGTGGAACAGCATTTTCACGAAATTCACATTTAAAAGTGCACATGCGTATACACACTGGTGAAAAACCTTATTCATGCAAAGTGTGTGAATCAGCATTTTCGGAGAGTTACCGTTTAAAAATACATATGCGAACCCACACTGGAGAGAAACCATATATTTGTGAAGTGTGTGGATCAGCATTTTCAGAGAAATCAAATTTAAAAGTACACATACAGACACACACTGGAGAGGAACCATTTTCTTGTAAAATCTGTGGATTAACTTTTTTACACAATTGCAGGTTGAAAATACACATGCGAAGACATACTGGAGAGAAACCCTATATTTGTAAAGTATGTGGATCTGCATTTGTACAGAATTCCAATTTAAATACACATTTGCGATCACACTCAGGAGATTTACCATTTTCTTGTAAAGTGTGTGGATTAGCATTTTTACACAGTTCCCGGTTAAAATGTCATATGCGATCACACACTGGGGAGAAACCCTATTCATGTCAAGTATGTGGATCAGCCTTTTCAAAGAGTTTCAGTTTAAAAAAACATATGCGAACACACACTGGAGAGAAACCATTTCCTTGCAATGTGTGTGGATCAGCATTTTCTCAAAGTTCTATTTTAAAAATTCACATGCGAACACATACAGGTGAAAAACCCTATAAATGTGAAGTGTGTGGATCAGCATTTTCAGAGAGTTCTAGTTTAACAAAACATGTACGAACACACACAGGAGAAAATCCTTATAAATGTGAAATGTGTGGATCAGCATTTTCTCGATCATCAGGTTTGAAACGACATATGAGAACACACACTGGAGAGAAACCATATTCTTGTAAAGTATGTGGGGCAGCATTTTCAGTTAGTTCAAATCTAAAACAACACATGAGAACCCACACTGGAGAAAAGCCATATTCTTGTGATGTGTGTAAAGCAACATTTTCTCAGGAATCAAGTTTACAGTTACACATGCGAAAACACACTGGAGAGAAGCCATATTCTTGTAATGTATGTGGATCAACATTTTTTCAAAGTTCACATTTAAGTAGACACATGCGTATACATACTGGGGAGAAGCCATATTCTTGTGATGTGTGTGGAGCAGCATTTCTGCAAAGTTCACATTTAAGTAGACACATGCGTACACACACTGGGGAGAAACCATATTCTTGTGAAGTGTGTTCGTCAGTGTTTTCAGAAAGTTCAAAATTAAAGAAACATATGCAAACTCACGTTAGAGGAAAATCCTAATCTTGTGCATTTAAAAAATAGAGTGAACATTACTTTTGTGGAGTTTAGTTTTTATTATTAAACTTGAACATCTGTGAATATAGATTCTTATAATGTGCATTTTTTTTTATTTGAGACCGGTAAAGTGAACATAATCCTGCATCGTGGAAAAATTATTTCTATGAAATGCTTGGATATGCATGTTATTAAGTTTCAGCTTAAGAATTTTGTAGCTATTTAAATCCCCCCACCTTGAGTAAGATGTGACACAAGGTCATTTTTTAAGCTGAGTACAACAGGTTTGAATTTAGTTTTCCTTCTCCTAGACTGGTTGCCTGTGATAGGGAACAGGAGTTGGATGGTGGCAATGAGTGGGAATTACCATATTCTCTAAGAAAGAGGAGTAGATTTTATCTTGCCTGCATGAATCAAACCTGCATCCTTCCGAATTTGAAAAGCGTGACTTGAGCGTAACATGGATGCGAGGTTTGATTCAGGTGCCTGGATGTTATATGATTGTCCTGACCATGCTGCTTGGAGGGTTTTTGATTTGGATGCCTGGATGTTGGAAAGCTGCATCAATAAATAGATAGAGTCCATTTGAGAATGGAGTGTTTTTGAGTTAAAACATGTCTGTCAGGAACTGATCAATGATTTGAGGAGAGAAAGCAAAGGAGAGAAAGAAGGAAAGAAAGAAAAACCAGAACAGCACATGCACCTGACCAACTGAAAGTAGAAATCCCAAATTACTCTGAAAAAAGATGCACATTGCCATGCCAAGATTAAAGAGCCTTGTCTGATCTACTATTTACCCATAGCTGGAGAGAGAATAATTGAATTCATACCTTTCCTAGGGGTATTAGCACTAAATGAAATGTGGTCATGAACTGTTCACAGTACCAAATTGTAGGATGTAACATTATGGTATCATCTTGGATATTCGAATGTTACACTCTTCTTCAAAAGCAATTGGATTATTTGGATATGAAAAGGCATTATTCAGACTGTCTACATTTTTCGCAGTCTGATGCAAACATGAGGAGGAAGATGTCAAATGGTCAATGAGCGAATCTCACTTTCAACCAAAAATCAACTTCACTCTATGGATTTTAAAACTCAACTACCTTAATTTTCTAATTATCTCAGTTTTATATATTCTCTATTTTAATTACTTATTGCATCGTACTTTATAGAATCATCCTGTGTCACAAACTCTTATTTCCCCATCTACTGGTTGACTAGCCAAGATTTATTTATCATCCATATCCTGTCTTCCCCAATGTTATTTTGACGTGAGGTGTTAGACTTGGTCACCACCTGTGTACACGTTTCACCTTTGTCAGAAACTACAGTTACATTCAAAGTCGATAGCTAGCTTACAATTTTACCAAATAAATAGAATAATTCATCACCAAATAAATAGAATAATTTATCACCCTAATTAGTGTACAGTCTCAAACGGGATTTCTTCATTGGTTGCTGATTCCATTTCCTACGATGATAAGCATAATACCCCAACCACCTCCTTAAGGTGACTAAGATAATGTTTTTTTGAATTATGTAGTTTCTTTTGTAAAGAAATAATAATTGCCATGAGATATGCTCATTGGATAGAATTAACTTTGCAAGTGTTCGTCATCATTTACAGCCTAGTCACACTTTTTAAGATATATGGAAATGCATTTGTGAAATATGATCTTAAGACTGTTAATATTTGAGATGATTCACACTTGGAAATTACTTAGACTCAAAAGTTTCTTTTTTCTTCTCAGTAGTCAGCCTTTAAAATTCACTTTGGGAAAACATTCCATTGGCTTTTTCATGTATATTTGTTATACTAAAATTCTTTTGAAAAAGTCTCATATAAAGGCAACATACTAGAAACTAGGATGGATGACCTGGCTAGAAAATTCAATAAAATTGGCATAACCTACTCACAAATATGTGTTATCTACACAGGAAATTTGGAAATATAGCAAATTACAAGTCATCCTCTTCATTCAACTAAGGGAAAAACTGATAATACAGGTAACTTGAAAGTCTGTCCTTTATTATTTGTGTGTGACCACAACTGGGCGATTGGCCTAATGCTTAGAAAGTTTGCCAATTGTCCGGGAGACCGGGGTACAATCCCAGGTCTAGTCCGACCAAAGACTCAAAAAAATGGTACTTGATTCTGCCTTGCTTAATACTCAGTATTATAGGGTAAGGGTAAAGTGGAGCAATCCAAGGAATGGAGTAGTGGCCGTCCCTACTCCTCGGTGTAGTAGCTATTGAAAAGGGAGCCTTCGGCTCACCCTTGACTAAGGTCACCATCTTTACTACTTACTTATACTACTGGCATTTGTTTTCTTATTGACAGTGATGCACAAATATTGTTAATCTCTGCTATTTAGAAGTAATGTTATTCTTGCAGATTTGTGTTCATGTGTAGTACAATAGATATGCAAGTCTCCTAAAATCACTGAAGTGGGTATTTTAAGTACATTGCTTAGGGTGATATGTTATTCTTACATATTTTCTTTTATGTATTGTTCAATAAATGGGTATGTCTCATGATATTGATTGAGTATTTCATGTATATTGCTTTGGGTAATATCTTATTCTTGCAGACTTGTTTTTATGTATAGTACAATAGATATGTTAGTCATTGAGAAATTGAGTATTTTAAGTACATTGTTCAGGGTAATATTTTATTTTTACAGATTTTCTTTTCATACAGTGTAAAAGATGTCTATATTTTTAATATTGATAAAGAGATTATTTTAACTATAGACTTTTAATGAAAATTTTCTTTTCAGGCAAATTTTTAAAAAATGGTTTGATGAAACAGCTTTTGGTATCTAACATCATTAACAAATTTTTTAATTCATCTGAGAATTAAAAAAGTATTCAATAAAATGTATCATCTCAAGTATATATGTTTTTTCATTAATATTATATTCTTTTCTTTTCTTTCTTTAAATTCATGTAGATTTTTCCAGCAGAATTTTTATGCTAAATGAAAACAAATCAAGCAATAAGGTAAATAAACCGTGATTTAAATAAAGGAAAAAATAAATAACACATCACTCAAATAAGTTCTGGGCCTGACATATAGATGGTGCCACTAATAAAAAATCCATATAATTTTTATAAAGTAAACCTTCAAATGGCATATGCCAAAATTTGAGCCTAATCAGATTATTAGTTTACAAATTACAGTTATTTAAGTGAAGCTACTGTTGCAAATTTTCAGAACATGGAAAAATCTGAATTTCATATGTTGATAAAGCATTGCTTCTAATAGGAAAAAATACTGTTCAAGCAAAACAATGGCTTGATAAGTCTTATTCTGCTCCATTGGAAACAATGGTTAAGAGTATGCTGACTTTAAATGTGGTTGTACAGACACAAATGATGCTGAATGCTCAGGTCACCCAAATTTGGAATTTGTTCCGGAAAACACCAAAAAACTCCACATACTCATTTTGGCTGATTGAAGCTGAATGAGATAGCAGTGGAGTTGAAGATATCAAAAGGCAGTGTATTCACTATTTTTCATGAACATTTGTCAATAAGAAAATTCTGTTCAAAGTGGGTGACACATTTGCTCACAGTTGATCAAAAACAACAGCAATTCAGAGCATTGTTTGCAACTGTTTCAATGCAACAAAAAGGAGTTTTTGCATAAATATGTGGAAAAAGATGAAACATGGATCCACCACTTCACTCCAGAGTCAAATTGGCGGTCAGCTGAGTAGACACCAGCAGGTGAAAGCTATCCAAAGTGACCAAAGATGCAAACATGAGCAGGCAAGGTTTTGGCCTCTGTATTTTGGGATGTGCAAGCTATTTTGTTCATCGATTACCTTGAGAAAGGAAGAACCATCAAGAGTGAATATTATATAGCATTATTGGTGTGTTTGAAGGAAGAAATCGCCAAAAAATGGCCACAGATGAAGAAGGAAAAAGTGCTCTTTCACCAAAACAATGCACCGTGTCACAAGTTGATTGCAACTATAGCAAAATTACATGAATCACGGAAGCAATTTCAAATTGCTTCTGCACCCACCCTATTCTCCAGATCTGGACCCCAACAACTACGGGATGTTTGCATACCTCAAAAGGGAAAGAGATTTGGATCCTATGAAGAAGTGATATTGGAAACATGCATATTTTGAGACCAAAGACAAATCATTCTACAAAAAAGGCATTGAATTGTTAGAGAAGCATTGGAATCAGTGTATCACCCTAGAAGGAGTCTATGCTGTTAAATAAAGTTGAATTTTGTCAAAAAGTTGTTTTATCCTATTTACCAACCCCTCCGCTCGGGCAGGATATGACACAAGGTCAATTTTTAAGCGGAGTTTAACAGGTTTGAATTCAGAGTTTTCCTTCTCCTAGACTAGTCGCCTCACCTAGGCTGAAGAACCTAGTCTGCCCTACTATTTACCCATAGCTGGAGGGAGAATAATTGGATTCATACCTTTCCCAAGGGTATTAGTGCTATGTGAAATGTAATCAGGCTCGTCCAGGATTTGAACTCGTGTCGTCGTGTCTACATCCTGCGACGATAACCATTACACCACGGGCACCTCCATAAAGTTGTTTTATTAGTTAGGCCTGGGACTTAATGAGTGATGTGTTAAAGATCTCTTCCAATATTTTAATGGATGCTACCTGCCTTACCTAGAATTATAATGGATGAAGAGAAAACAAGGAATTGTGGGTAGCAAAAATGGTTACATAAATCAATATGATCTGGTTTAGCTTTGGTTTGGGTTTATGACATATAAACCATTGAAGGCTATTTAATGCCAAATCCTCTTTATACATATATATTAGATATATAGGATTTGTTTTGGTTGGGTTTTATGGCATATAAACCATTGAAGGTTATTTAATGCCAAATCCGTGTTTATACATATATATATGATTTGTCAATTACAATTCAATGAAACATCAGTCATTTGTTTACACCCAGTTAAATGATCAAAGACTTCAATTTAGAACACTTCAATTTAGCATGTCATTTTTTTGGCCTAGAGTTTATATATCAAACAATCCTATTTGACCCAAAGATAGGATCATTTCAGGTGCTACTACTTCAAGCCAGAGTGGACCTGGGAGTGATGGCAATAACGGAGTACTTCACATTCCCCAAAGCTCCAGCATTACTAGAGGCTTACCATCAGATTGTTTAATGATGTATCCAGGAAACTCAATGGAGGGTCTTATCCCTCAGCAGAGATGCAGTCTGTGTAATTTACCACCCCATGTTAAACTGAATTGTATGAAATAGAACTGTTAGACCATTTAACTATGTGTAAACAAATAACTGATGCTTAATTGAGTTGTTAGTGTGAAGTAGCTGTACTAAAAACATTTAACTGTGTGCAAACATGATTAATAGTAAATAGAATTATTCATATAGATAGAAATAAGTGAAAACATTTAACTCTGTGCCAAAAAAAAAATGAGCTCCGGCTCATTTTTACAAAATTTGTTTAAAAATCATATATTTAAGATATTTGTATAAAAATAATTTGGCATTTAATAACCTACCATGGTTGATATGCCATAAAACCCAACTAAACTAAAAACTTTTGCAAATTTAATAGTTTTCATTTAACCAATATTAGAAAGAATTGAATAGAAATATATGGTATGACGCAAAATTGGATTTAACATTCAGTAATTTTAACAAACATTATATGCATGTCATTGTAAGTTTCATACTGATTTTTATTGGTAATAGTGTTATATTGTCATGTGCCGTATCATAAACAACACAATGATAAAAACAGACGCAGGAAGATAAAGACGCAGTAATAAACAACGCACGCAGAAAGACGCAGGAAGACTTCTTTAACAAATATTTACCTCTCACTTTATTGCAAGGGTTCAAAAAGGTTGTGTGGGGTTTTACTGTGAGAGGGAGCTGGAGACCGAACATAAACTGTAATATTTTGACCCCACTGTTATGACTGTCACGTTGTGTCTTTCTTGTTCTCTAGGGCTGCTCAACAAGAGGCCTTGGGGTTCACTCTGCTGGGTGCTGGCTTTCTTTATGGCATCTTATCAGCATCTTCTCTGGACCCCAACTCATCAGGGCCAAAAGGCCCCTTCGACCTGATGTGGCTTTCCCTTCCACACCTCGTCTCCAACTGGCTGCAACTCAACTGGAACTCGGACTGCCAACTGCCCCTGCCACTGCCAACTGCCTCAACTTCCGTCTTAACTGCGTTGTATAATAGTTCAACGCCTACACGATTGCCCACTCGATCTTTGAAATCGATGTTTAATCGTCATCAAGCGGAAATAACTGTCATGCAGTTCACAGGTCACTCTCTTCCGGTGCATCAGTCTATGAGTGTATCATGGGCTTTACCTTGTCCCATTTCATCAGCCAATTTCCGCCCACGCGATTTCCTCTCCTAACTGCCACTGAAATGTGTCACTTCCTTCCAGTGCATCACCTTGGAATAGCATTTTTGGGCCAGGTCAAAGGCCAAAATACTATAATAGTAGTGAGAGATACAATCTTTTTAAAATTCCTGTTAGCCATGTCAGTACTAATGTTTGGTTGCACCACTCGAACTTTAATAAAACACTTGGAGAAAAAGCTGAATGGGAACTACACAAGAATGCTGTATGCTGTTTTGAATAAATCCTTGAAGCAGCACTCTACAAAACAGCAGCTGTATAGCTGCTTACCTACCATCTCACAAACAAATAAGACAAACCAGACATGTTGGGCATTGCGGGATGTTGAATTGAGTGTACTGTTGTATTGAGCAACAACAATAACTGACTAGCTAATTATGATGGAATCGGTACATAATTATTTATATTTATAGGTATTTATGGCACTCCGTAATATTCCATTCTTGCATCTGAGTGATCTCATTCCCTGAGTCCTGATTGGCTGCTGGTTTCCATGTGGATATGGTGCTAGATAAATATCCATCATTCTGCATTATGCTTCCAGCGACTGTACTGAGTTATGGCTTGTTCTCTTGTCTGCCAACTGAATGCTTGTTGAAATCCTTCTGTGACAGTGAGTACCTTATTGTTTCTGCTATATTTGGGGGTGGGGGTTACGTCTACATGAGAGAAGTAAGTACAATTTTAGAAGCGATGTTCTCCTACACAAAATTTGGGTGTTCTGCAAATCCTAATTTCAGTAAGAATGTTCTCAACTTCTCTTTACAGTTATCGGTTAGCTGGGTCACATTACTATCCTAGGACTACTGAAGTCCCTGCTGAATTACTAAACGTGAAGAGATTTATTCAGAGTTAAAAGTTCTTTTTACTCAATTAAGTAGACTTTAACCTGTCTCTATTAACCATGTTGGGGATCTTAAAGTTAAGTTAAATGACTTAGCTCATTTGTATGCAGAGACACCTATTTTATGTTCTGCATCCAAGTGGAGAAGTGACCATTTTCGTACCTTAAATCACTTCAAATCATAAATCCTTGGTGATCATCAGACCTGATAAAGGTCCAGGAGTTGGCATTTTAAATTATCAAGATTATGTTGTTAAAATGATGAGAATTTTAGGTGACAGCTCTAAATTCATATAGCTTGGTCAGGTTGATACACATGATCATATTGTATCTATTGAGAATAAATTTTAAAAGAACCTAGTTTTAAGGGTTAAAAGGGGATATCTCTTCTCTACTATTTCTAATTTGATTTGACCTATGGGTTCTATATGTCTTCATCTTTATGGGTTACCTAAAACACATAAGGATGGTGTCCTATTAAGACCTATACTGTCCATGATAGGTTCTTCTCTAAGTTGCTAAATGACTTACTACAATATTGCAACCTGTGTTAGATTATGACAGTATTCATTGCATTAAATGTTATATATTTAGTTTTATACAAGGTTATCCCCTTACTGATAAGTTTATGTGCTTTGATGTTTGTTGCTTATTTACTTGTATTTCCCTCCTTGATACTATTGATATATGTATGGATCTATTTTATTGAGGTCATCTGTCCCCTCATGACATTCCTATTTGCTGAACTAATGAAATTCACCACTATGTCTACCAAATTTAGTTTTGACAGTATTATGTACAGATGAATTGATGGGTTTTCTCTGGGGTCGCTCCTAGGACCAATGATAGCTAATATTTTTGTAGGATTTCATGAAAAAGGAATTACTGATTAATCCAAATAAATCTAAAGTTTACTTTCGTTATGTTGATGATACTTTCTGTCTTTTCAATAGCGAGACCGAGATGGACTCATTTTTTACTTCCCTTAATAATATCCATCCACCCCTTAGATTTACACTTGATGGGGAAATTGACTTCATGTTACCCTATCTAGATGTCTTGGTTTGTAGGACTCCTTCTTGTTTTCTTACCTCAATATATCATAAGCCTACATTTACCAATCTCTATACCCGTTTGAATTCCTTTTGTCCCTCAAAACAACAAAAAAAATTAATTAAGACATTGACACACACAGCACTAATGATTTGTTTATGCTCTAAATCAAAACTTGATGACAAGATCAAGTTTATTGCTGATTTCTTAACTGGCTTCTTAGTGGTAGCCAAACCCTTCTCTTCTATTTTCTTTCTTTTGTATTACCATACATGAATATTACACCAAAAAGGCTTTCCATTAACAGAAATCCTGAAACAATTGAGGTGTGCTTTTTCGTAAAGTTAGAGAGATTTATTTTCAGGGAGCTTTATGAGGAAGTGGAGATTTCAGGCTAATCATGTCAAATTTTTCCACTTGAAGATTTTGGATGAAATGAATTATAGCCAAGCAGCTTCTGATGTCAAAGCAGTAGGAGTTTTAGAAGACTATGGCTACTAGTTTTCTTCAGTGTGCAGAAACAATGTTGTCATTTTGAAAACTATCATAGCAGGTGATGAAATATGGGTATATGATTATGAGCCTGAAATTAAGGCTGAGTCATCTGTACTGAAGCTGCTGTCATCCCAAAAGTCAAAGAAAGTTGCCGAGTTAAGAACAGACCAAGTGTAATATCGTTAGGGTGATTGTAATAAAAAATGGGGGTCGGAACTCCTTCACGCCAACTATGCTGCTTGCACTAACTCTCAGAATAACACGACTCTGCAACTCGCACCAACTCCTCTTAACTCAATGTCTGCTCTCCGCTCTCAGAATAACACCCCCTGCTTCGCCAATTTGGTCTTTTTATAGCCTCTTCTCCTCATATGCAAATTACCGCTACTCGCATATAAGGAGTCCACAAACTCACATTCCTCTTTCTTTCCTTTCCTGACGGTCAAACGCAGATGTGATGTGAGTAATCTATTCTATTACATTTTAGACAACAGTGATTAATTAATTATATTAGTTATTTTATTTATTTGGTAAAATTGTAAGTTAGCTAAGAATTTGGTTGTAAGAGTAGTTCCTCGAAAAGATCATATGCTTGCACATGTCCAGGGAATTGAGGTTGACAGATTCTTGATTTGACAGATTGTGGATTGTTGGGGTGACCAGGTTTGAAATCTCTGGTCAAAATAGTTCTAGACAGGATGTTGAGCATAAACAAATCAAGAATTTGTCATCTGGGTAAGAAATACAAGTTTATGATTGTATGATTCAGTTATAGATTATATAAGATCATTTTAAATTCAAGAGGTTGGCAGTTGAGATTTGAAACCCAAAGCGACAACTTGGATAAGATGGTCAGGTCGGGGTGGGTGTCTCTTTGTTGTGGCCAATAAGATTCATTCATAGACCTTTACAAGATCTTCCTCACTCTATGTTTGCATCAGACTGCTAGATCGGAGACAGTCTGAGACAAAGAAATTTTCGTTATCTGATTAACTGAGTTGCCTATTATTATTTTTTAATATCTAATATTCAAAGATGATACCATCATGCTACACAAGGTGCTGCTCATGCTCATTTTTTTTATTATTATAAAAATGGTGTAGGTCATCATGAATATGATCCTGAAGATTTTTGAACTTAAATCAATATTTATAACTAATTATGTAAAATTTCTATACTCTATTGATAACTGGAAAAAAAGAACAGGTGGGCTTTAAATTTTTGGCAAAAACTTGTCCTGAAATTCATAAAATTCCTGGACATGATACTTTCAGCCATATCAAAGTGTTTACTATGATTACTTTTGGGTTGGGTTTTATGACATATCAACCTTTGAAGGTTATTAAATGCCAAATCCATTTTTATACAGATAAACAGTTCTATTTCAAGCAATTCAGTTTAGCATAAGTACAAAGTTTAAAAACATTTCTATTTTAAGCTATTCAATTTATTCAAACAGTTCTAATTCTGCTAATTCAGTTTAGTATAAGCACGGAAGCTCTATATCAAACAATTCAGTTTAGTGTAAGTACAGTTTCAATGTCAAAAACAGTTCCATTTTAAACAATTCAGTTTAGCAGTTCAAATGTAAGTAGACAGTTTAATTGTCAAAAACATTTCTATTTCAAGCTATTCAGTTTAGTCAAATAGTTCTGATTCAAACAATTCAGTTTAGCATAAGTATGAAGTTAGTTCTTTTTAACTGATAGATAGGGCCCTATCAGGTGCTATCATTCTGGGCCAGAGTGGGCCTGGGAGCAATGGCAATGAAGAGGTGCTCCACATTCTTCAAAGCTCCTGCATCACTAGAACCTCACCATCAGATTGTTTAGTGTCATATCAGGACACTCATTGGGGGTTCTTACCCCTCTGCAGAGGTGCAGTTGGTGTATTCTACAGCCCCAGCTGACTGCGCAATTTTAGGAGAGAGGAATATCAGTTGAAAGTGGTGAATCTTTGGGAAGGTCTTTGATGAGCAAAACAGCTGAAAAAACTGATGTGTGCATTTATAGATTAAAAACAGTTAGAAATCTTCAGGATGAAATGAATTGCAGCCAAGCAGCTTCTGATGTCAGAGCAATACGAGTTTTAGAAGATTATGGCAACTAATTTTCTTCAAGGTGCAGAACCGATGTAGTCATTTTGAAAACAATCATAGCAGCTGAGGAATTATGAGTATATGACTATGAACCCGAGTCATCTGTACAGAAGCTGCTGTGATACTGTGTATCATAAACAGCCCAATGTGTGGTCCATGGGTCAGTGATAGATTCACCATTTACTGGTACATTCTGTTCAATTTGTCCCTCAGTTTTTGTGAACTGCAACACAATACAAGTGCAGCATCCTGAATATTCACCAAATCTAGTTATGTGCAATCTGATGATGTAGAGGAAACTAAAAGAAATAAAAAACACAATTTTGCTGTGACATAGGAGATATCTGAGACTGACAGAGGGAGTTTAATACCCAGAAAAAGAAATGAAATTAAAGTGAATTTTAGAAAACTTGAGAAAATACATTGTCTGTGTATAATAGCTTTTGAAGGAGCCACCTAGAAAGAAGTGCATTGTTTATTTTATCATGGAAATTTCTGCTATGAAATCAGTGTCAAACATCAGAATTATACAGTGCCAGATGAAAATTGTTATAGTTTTTGAAAAATTTTTTAATTTGGTTGATGAAAGAATAAATGAAAACATGAAACAAAATGTTGTCATATCAAAGTTAACTGATCATCAAAATGATTTCTGTAAGTAAATTTAGCTCAGGAATTCACTGTGGAATTTACTATGCACACAATTTACTACAAGTTAATGAGTTTTTAAAAAAACCTCTACACCAACCACAACCTAGCTACGAAAAATGCATAAATTAAACTAAAAGGAAAACAGATGCAGTGAGAGATGCAAAACCTATCCTATTTACCCAACCCCTCCGCTCGGGCAGGATATGACACAAGGTCAATTTTTAAGCGGAGTTTGACAGGTTTGAATTCAGAGTTTTCCTTCTCCTAGACTAGTTGCCTCACCAAGGCTGAAGAACCTAGTCTGTCCTACTATTTACCCATAGCTGGAGGGAGAATACTTGGATTCATACCTTCCCCAAGGGTATTAGTGCTATGTGAAATGCAATCAGTCTCGTCCAGGACTTGAACTCGAGTCACCGTGTCCAATTCCTGTGACGATAACAATTACACCACGGGCACCTCCTAAAACCGATTCAGATTGAATTTGACTGAGTTTGAAGGCAGACATAAGGTGCTTTCCCCTGATTCTGAGCTTAATGTCCTTGTATAGTACTGCTAGAGTGGAAGATAGGAAATAAGCTAATACTTGTTTGTCTCTGAAAGAACTGTACTATGTAAAAAACTAAACACTATTATTATCATAAAGCTGTTATGTTTTGTTTATGGTTGCAGATTTTCTTTTCTTTACTTTTTTTCCATCATGCAATTGTGCGGAGATGTCAGTCTAATTGCCGAAATGGATAGAGGTTGATTTATTATCTGGATCTTGTTAGAATTCTATTGTAAGGCTCAGTAGCAATGAGTCAGTACTCACATGCGTGATGATGAATTACGAGTCGAAGTGAGATTATATGGACATTGGGACATTCCACTATTCGAAGGAGGCCAAGTCCATTCCCTGGACAGTGATTAGTTGCTGGCCCAGTGAGTGGGCATATTAGTGTATATATACACCAGCTTGCTTCAGTCATGTTTCAGGTGATATGAGTTCGGTATTGAGTTACTGCCAGTTCTACTTTTTGTCTGCCAGCCGGATGCTAGCTGGGCTGCAGAGCCGGTAAGTGTTGTTATTCTTGCTTATTCTACACGTTAGAGCAGTGACTTCTACAGATCTTAAATCTCAACATGGGCAAATTACAGATTAATCCCACTTGTTCAAGAAATTCCCTGACACAGTGTAACTAGAGTAAGACCCCAAGAATACCCCCTATGTTTGCCAAGTTGATGCCCCATCTGTTTATATTGCTACATATCAAAAGGGAAGTTTCAGTGGTGCTCCAACCAATGGAAAACTCTTTGGAATAAGTGTAAGTAAAGTTGGCGACCTTTTGTTGAGGGTAACCTGAAGGCTCCCTTTTCAATACCTACTACACTAGGTGTAGAGGAAGGGCGCCACTCCTTCCCTTGGATTGCTCTATTTACCCTTGATATGTACCTTATAATGCTAAGTGTTAAACAAAGAGGTATCAAGTACCATTTTTAAAGTCTTTGGTATGACCCAACCTGGGATTGAACCCCGGTCTCCAAGACCATTGGCGAACACTCTACTCACTAGGCCAGTGAGTGAATAAGTGTATTGAAGGCTACAGGGGACTATTTTAAAAAAAAATAATATTCAGTTCCTTGTTTCCTTCAGTCTCGGTACTTTTTGAACACACCTCGTATGAAAGGAACTCATTATGACTACATCAGTTGCAGTGAAACAGAAAACATTGATACGTTTATGTAATAGTTATCATCATCGGAAAAGGAATTGGTAACCTTAGTTCAATTCCTGGATGAAGTTGTTTGCATTTTGGCTTATGCTAATGCCTTTTGAAAAGACATGATTCTTTTCTCCCTCTTGCTACAACAGCCCAGTCAGGTGGAGCTGTAGAATACACTGACTACATCTCTATAGGGAAATGGTGTAATATTTGCACATTAACCATGCCCATCCTATCATATCTTTAAATCATATGTAGATTACTTTTAATACCTAATACAATGTAAATAGTTGTTTTTGAAGAAAAACATTGCTTGTCTACATGAATAAGCTTGACTAAATTTGAATAATCAGTTTTTGAAGAGATGTTGCCTCTTCCATTATCTAACCATAGATTTTAGTTGAAGCTCAGAGGCAGTTAGATCAACAGTTCACTGATTGGTCAGATGTATTTATTAAATAATTACAATCTACCAGAAAAGAAACATCTGATCAAGATATTTTTCAAGTAGTTTTTGTAATTGTTTTCCCTGTAGTCCAGTTAGCTGGGGCAGTAGAATACAACTACAGATGGGTAAGACCCTGCCAGTTAGTGTTCTGGATATGATATTAAACAATCTGATAGTGAGGCTGGGGAATGTGGAGTACCCTTCATTGCTATTGTTCCCAGGTCCACTCTGGCCCAGAGTGGTAGCACCTGATAGAGTCCTATCTAAGGGTCAAATAGAACTGTTTGAAATTTAAACTGAGTGCAAACATGATTTATACTAAATTGAATTATTTGAAATAGAATTTTGATCATTTAACTGTGAGTAAATAAATGACTGATGCTTAAGTGGAATTTTAGTGATACATATCAATACTTGGAACCATTTCAGTTAATTGACTTATGCTGAATTGAATTGTTTGGAATAGAACTGTTTGATCATTTAAATCTGTATCTACAAAATGTGTTTACAAATTATATATTTGATATATGTGTAAAACCAGGATTTGGCATTAAATAACCAACAATGGTTGATATACCATAAAACCCAACCTAACCAAACCAATCTTGCAATGAGTAAATAGTAGGATAGACTGAGCTCTTTAATTTTGCTATAGCAACTGGGCTAAGAGAAGGAAAACTCTGAATCTAAAGTAATTTTTACTCCACTTAAAGACTGACCTTGTTTCACATCCTACCTGTGGAGGATGGGTTGGGTAAATACAAACATTAATAAAGACAACTAGGTTAATCACACATAAAATAGAAATTAAACATACATAACGCAAAAACAAAATGGAACATATTATGTACACTTTCCATCATTCATTCTTTCTTTTTTTTTACTTATTACTCTTGTTCAAATGCTTTGCGATAGAATATACCTAAAATGCAGAGTACAAGCTAATCTGGCATGTAATAGATTTTTAACACAAGATTCTGGATTAGACCTATACCTGCTGTATAATTTGACCTCCACAAAAGCTCAGTTGGCTATTGGTTGGCCAAAACTTACCCAGTAGGTTTAAATGAGGTTAGTTTGGTTTGATTTGTTTTGGTTTTATGGTATATTAACCATTGTAGGTCATTTAATGCCAAATCCATTTTTATACATATAAACAGTTCTATTTCAAACAATTCAATTTAGTATAAGTATAGTTTTTGGTTTACACTCAGTCAAAGTTCAAAACAGTTCAGCATATAAAAACAGTTCCAATTCAAACAATTTAGTTTAGCATAAGTATGCAGTTTAAATTTCAAAACAATTCTATTTCAAGCAATTCAGTTTAGCATAAGTATGCAGTTTAGTTCAATTTGACTCATAGAGAGGACCCTATTAGGTGCTCCCACTCTGGGCCAGAGTGGATCTGAGAGTGATGGCAGTGAAGGGGTACTCCACATTCCCCAAAGCTCCAACATTACTGATTTCTTAGTGTCATATCAGGACACTCACTGGGGAGGTTACCCCTATGCAGAGAAGCCGTCTGTATATTTTACAGCCCCAGCCAATCAGGTGATTAAATGAGGTTAAGCAATGATAATTTTGATTTAAAATGTTGTACCATATAAGAATAGTGATAATGCTAAAGTGTGTATATTCAATAACCAACCTTTATGTCTTATTAAACTGTCATTACTCCAGTAGAGTGTAGTGTGCACCTCCAAAATCAAAATTATATCAGAAACATGCAAATCTTACACATGAGAGTTTTTATTCTTATGAATCTACAATCTACAGCTACAGCAACTGGTCTAAGAAAAGTATAATGATAGACATTCACACTCACCTGATTCAAAGTGTCCACAGTACATGACATGCAAAGCTACCATTTGTAAGAGATCCAGGACACACGCTTGATATTAATAATCAGTGTGCATGTGGCATGAAGATCCAGAATGTTGGGAGTGCAAATTTACACACCCGGATGGAAGAGAAATACCCACCTTAAAATGTGCTATGTCTTGAGGACTGGAAGAAAAGATCGTTTGGTGGTTATTCCTTTTGAACATAGTGTGGATTGATCTTGGTGATAAAAGTTGACAGAGTGAAAGTCTACAATAGCAAGAGGCGAGTTTGATGAGGTGAAGATCTACAATAGCAAGAGATGGTACAGAATGAAGATCTATAATAGTATGAATCCAATTATTCTCCCTCCAGCTATGGGTAAATAGTAGGACAGACTGGGTTCTTCAGCCTTGGTGAGGCAACTAGTCTAGGAGAAACAATACTCTGAATTCAAACCTGTTAAACTCCGCTTAAAAATTGACCTTGTGTCATATCCTGCCTGAGTGGAGGGGTTGGTAAATATTATAATAATAGCAGTAAGCGAGTGTGACAGGGTGAGGATCTTCGATAGTGGGAGACAGGATGATATGAAGCTCTACAATAGTGAGAGACAGAAAGATATATAATAGATCGAAGGGGTGACAGGGTGAATATCTATGATAGCAAGAGATGTGATGGAATGAAGAGCTATGTTAATGAGAGACATGACTGAACAAAGATTTACGATAATGAGAGATGAGATGGAATGAAGGCTATGTTAATGAGAGACATGACTGAACAAAGATTTACGATAATGAGAGATGAGATGGAATGAAGGCTATGTTAATGAGAGACATGACTGAACAAAGATTTACGATAATGAGAGATGAGATGGAATGAAGATCTACAATAGTGACAGATGTAATTGATGGTTTCAGTTTGGTTTCTTTGTTTAATGGCATATCAACCTTTGCAGGTTATTTAATGCCAAAGCCATTCTTCTAGAAGAACAGTAGTGGTACTATTTAACCCATAACTGGAAGGATAAGGGGGTTTGGTACCTATCCCAAGGGTATTTGCCCAAAAGTGAACGTAATCGTGCGACTGGAGTATGAACTCATGTACTATGATTCTGCAGTCCATCACTTTAACCATTACCCCAGATGTGATTGAGCGAAGATCTATGATAGCAAGAGACATGATGAAACGAATATCTAAACAAGCAAGAGATGGAAGGAAAATCTACAATAGGGAGACATGTGACAGAGTGAAGACATACAACAACTCAAGACAAGTGTGATAGAACAAAAATCTACAACAGCAAAGAAGCCAGTGTGATGGAACAAAAGAACGAAAACTCTGAACCCCAAAACATCTTTACTCCACTTAAAGACTAACCTTGTCTCACATCCTACCTGTGGAGGAGAGGTTGGGTAAATACATAATGCAAAAACAAAATGGGTCATCTTATGTGCACTTTCCATCATCTATTCTTTCTTTTTTTGACTCATTACTATTGTCCAAATGCCTTGTGATAGAATATACAAACATTTAAATTTCTATTGTGAATTGAATTACCGAAACTTACACATGACATACAGAAATACTGGACGGCTGTTTTGACCTTATTAGGTCTCATCTGCAGTGTATACTGTGATCACTGGAGATCACGGTATACACTGCTGATGAGACCTAATAAGGTCAAAACAGCTGTCCAGTGTTTTCATATGTCATGCATAAGTGTTTGCCGGATTTTCTGGTCATGGTAATTCAATTCACAATACAATCCCTCTACTTAAAAAAGGAAAATGTAGAACCAAATTTCTGTTTTAGATTATCCTTACATTCATATCTTCAACTATATCTCTTGCCCAAAGAGGGTCATGGCTGATGTAATAAAAGGTTGTGAATCTCATTAGGTGACATGGTATCATTAAAAGGAGAGGCCCTTGAGAAGAATGGTATAAATCCACCTCTTCTCCCAGCTATGGGTAAATAGTAAGGCAGGTTGAGCTCTTTAATCTTGCCATGGCAACTTGTTTAAATGTAACATAGCCATGATATGACTATACAAATATACGGATGTATAAAACGTTCATAATGTTCATACACATAGGTATCCGAAAAACACGAAACACTGATGACTCTCTTGGTTCAGGTACGAAATTTCCATTACCTTCTTTAAGTTTAGGTTTTTTGACACAGGGAGAGAGAGACACAATTTTTACTTGGCTGACTGTTTCATCTGAACCAACAAACATGCGTACACCCCACAGCAAACAACTGGACAGGCCTCAACTAGATTTGAATCCCAACTCACTACGTCTCAGTCCACATCTCAACTCACTGCTTTTATTCAAAATCACTAAGAATCCCAGCCCATCGCTTCCAGGCATGACATCATTCCCTATCTGGGGTTTTTATTGTGACATCTGTGATTGTCACTTCCTCTCCGCAGGCACGTGAACACCAGCGTTAATGTCTGCACCTACCCATGCACTAAGCCGAAAGGTTCTAAGCCTAACTAAACTGAAAGATAAGACATATAAAACGAAAAATGATAATATAAAAAAAAATCCTTCTGGAATTATATAACATAAATATCTTGAGTGAGAATGAACAAAAATTCAAACTTCTTTACATACCTGAAACTACATCACTTACTTAAAGAGGGGCATGGCTAGTATGATCAAAGATTTCTCTCTAGTTATATGATATGGTATCATTAAAAGAAGCTAAATCATGTTCTGAATGATTTGACCAAAGACATATTGCCAGGAACTAATGAGGATCTAGCCAGGGAAAACAGTTTAGTTTGATTTGGTTTTATGGCATATCAACCATTACATGTTATTAAATGCCAAATCTGGTTTTTAAATATATACTCTAAAAATTGCAATGTATCACTAACAATTCAATTAAACATCAATCATTAATTTACACACAGTTTAATGATCCAACTGTTCTATTTCTAACCATTCAATTTAGCATAAGTCAGCAAACTTAAATAGTTCCAAGTATTGCAATCTATCACTAACAATTCAATTAAACATCAATCATTTGTTAATGCACAGTTAAATGATCATGTGTTTCTAAATTGCATAAGGGAGTTCAGGAATAGATTCCATCGGAAGAGGCCAGCACTCTTCAAATCAGGTCAGTGGTATTTCCACCAGGACAATGCACCAGTCCACAACTCCATCCTTGTCACAGACTATTTGACCAAGATGGGCATCAAGACAGTTCCTCACCTTCCCTATAGTCCAGACCTTGCTCCCTATGACTTTTGGTTATTCCCTAAGCTCAGAGGCTGTCGTTATGAGAAAATTGAGGAGATAAAAGAGGCTGTGACGAAGGTCATTGACACGCTCACACAGGATGACTTCCATGGGGCCTTCCAGAAGTTGTTGGAATGGTACAACAAGTGCATTGCAGCCGATGGAGATTACTTCGAAGGGGACTTGAGTTTCATGTGTGTACTATCAATAAAAGTGCCCACACAAAAAAAAGTCTGGAAACTTATTTAATGATCCTCATACCAAGAAATGCAAATTTGATAGGAGCTGCATGCACTCAAAGGCCTAGTCCGAGAGTGGTGGGCAAAAAAAAGAACTTGCATTGTTTTTTATAATGAGTATGAGTGATTGACTGATTTTTAACTTCTGCTATCAAGTACACAGGAAAATTACTTGGCCTTAAAAAATTCTGATATTGAGTGAACAAGTCAATTTAGTTTTTCAAACTGGATTCCATACATTAGTTAGTGATACAAAAAAATTGAGATTTGAAAACTGCAGAACATGTTATAATGAGAGAGTAAGATTTGGAAATTGCAGAAAACATTACATAAAAGAGTAAGATTTGGAAACTGCAGAACAAGATACTTGAAAGAGGGATTTGAAAAATGTTAAACACGTTATATGAGAGAGTAAGATTTGGAAATTGCCAAACTCAACTGTAGTTTAAAAAAAAAAAAAAAAAAAAGTAAAAAAAAAATAAAGAAAATAAAAATATAAGTATTTGAACAAAAATTAATATGCTTTTGTCATATTTTCAAATGTACAATAAAAGTCAGTAACTTTGTCTGTCATTTTTCAAGTACATTATTTCCTGGGATCTAAAATTCAGTCAGCCCAGTTGGCTGGGACTGTAGAATACACCGGCTGCATCTCTGCAGTGTCCTGGATAGGACATTAAACAATCCAATGGCGAGACTCTAGCCTTGGAAATTTGGCAAATGTGGAGTACTCCTTCATTGCCATTGCTCTCTGGTCTACTCTGACTTGGGGTGGTAGCATCCGATAGGGTCATATAGAACAAACTGTGTGCAAACAAATGACTGATGTTAAATTGTGACTGATATATAGCAATACTTGAAACAATTTAATTGTGGGCAAAAAATAGCTCAGGCTTGTTTAAGAATATTATTGACAAAATGTGTTCACAAATCATATATATCTAACATATATGTATAAAAAAGATTTGGCATTAAATAACCTACAATGGTTGATATGCCATAAAACCCAACCAAACCAAACAAAATAAAAATTCAATCATTGCAAAAACAAGAAAACAACTTTTGGTTGACAAATATCCAAATAAAGTTAAATGAAAAGTTCTAAATTAAAGTTTGAATTTGTTTTCAACATTTTCGGAGCTACAAAAAAGACAAACAAAAAAATAGTGAACTAGTTTATACCACAGAGTATTTCAGAAAAACTGATATCATTTTGTAACATTCAAATGATCTCAAATTTTAACAATATGTGCAGGAAATTCGATCCATGGCTCATGTGTCTTCATCTGTGCAATGTTACCCTGATGCAACTCAGGATTTCTCTGAAGGTTTGGATTGAAGTGCATGAGTCCAAGACAGGTCCACAAGATGAGAAACAGGCAAAAACAAAATGCTTGAGGATATGCTGCTTAACAGAAGAGGGGGTGGTGGTTTGGTTTGGCTTTATGGCATATCAACCATTATTGGTTATTTAATGCCAAAACCATTTTTATACATATAAACAGTTCTATTTCAAAGAATTCAGTTTAGAATAAGTAGACAGTTTAGATATCAAAAAAAACATTTCTATTTCAAACAAGTACAGTTTTTTGTATTGAAGATAACATTTTTAAACAAACCTGAGTTTGCTTTTTTGCACACAATGAAATGGTTTTACTTAATTTCAAACAATTCAGTTTAGCATAAGTACAGTCTTTTCTTTACACACAGTCATTGATTTAAATATAATTTTTTCTTTACAAAGTTATTTGCACACACAGCCAAATGTTCAAACATTTCTATTTCATATTAATTCAGTTTAGCATGAGTAGAGTTTTTTCTTTACATTCAGTTAAATGTAAAAACAGAGGTCTATTTGACCCATAGATAGGACCCTATCAGATGTTATCACTCCGGGTCAGAGAGGACCTGGGAGTGATGGCAAAGAAGGGGTACCCCACATTCCCCAAAGCTCCAGCATTACTGAAGCCTCACCATCAGATTGTTTGGTGTCATATCTAGGACATTCATTGGGGGAGTTTTACCCCTTTGCAGTCAATGTATACTGCAGCCACAACCGATTGGGCCAGAAGAGAGGTGCGTGACATTTTGTCAAATGACAGTGAGTGTGTTTCCTACATAGACAGCTGGCGAAATTTCCTTGATTAAATTAAACTGTTAGATTTTTGGGCTTGACATGACTTTTCTTGTCTGTCCTCAGCAGATTCTCTCTAGCAGACTGACTCCACTTGCATATATCACAGAGTGAATATTTCCTATTTTCAGGCTTGGGCCACCCACAGACTGAACATAAAAATATTGCTAGACTGAATGTCTCCTGAACACCCTAAAAAGTGTGAAAATGAAATTAAAGTCTTTAAGTCATGGCCCAGTTTTATCTGACCATCTTCACTTAGACTGGGAGGTGTGGATGCATGGTTCACACATAAAATATGTACAGCTACACACACTCAACATGCCCATGAAAATATATCCAAACCCTGACATGGATATACACATATATACACACACATATATACACACACATATCTACATTCATATGGTCATATCACAATCATACTGATATGTACACACATGCATGTAGCCACACCTTTACATGCCTACTGAGATATGCATATACACATACATATGCACATACATATATCTAACTCTATATACTACCACACCAAAGCTCCATAATGTTACAGAAGAAATAACTAAAAATTCATCTAAAAGACATCTAAACATTAAACAAAAAATTTTTGGTTGTTTCTACGCATGATCTTAAAATTTGATATAATTTGAACAAGAATTGGTCAAGTTATAAGATTACAAAATATCAAATTTTCTGAAATACCCTGTACATCTCAAACGATATCAATTTTTTTGAAACACCCTTCATTTCATATTATGGTAATCTAGTGTTTGGAGTTTGTGAGTAATCAACTTCCCACTAAATTTTATTCTACTGTTTTTTTTTACTAAAATTATTTTGAGTGTAAATTTATTGAGTTTAGTTCCTCTATGTTGGCTATTTTTTCTCCAGAACCTGTTTACACATGCATCATAAATTTGATTTCTTATCATCCAGTATTAGATAAGAAAAAACAGACAGTGAAAAACTGAACCATTTTTTATTATTGCCACAAATCTTAAAGAAACTTCAATGGCTTAAATACACATACGGAATGATTATTTTCCTTAATTACTGTTGTCAAAGTTTCCCTCATTTTAGCAAAAAGTTATGATTCTCAGAAATACCAAAAAATAGGAAATTTCTTAGAAATTTATTTTCCTTGATCTGATATCCTAATTTCTGATTAGTCCTTTGCTGATGGCTCATGAGTCTGAGTTTGAAAAAGGAAAAATTGTGGCATGGATTGATTGTGGTCTCTCACTTCACGATATTGCAAAGAAGTTTAAATCATCAATTGATGTTTTATATAAAAAATTTTAAGAAAAGAGGAAATTATCATCCAAAAGTTAGTGACCACAAGAGAAAAACCACTGCATCTGAAAATACAAAAATTCTTAGAGCAGCTAAGCAACAGTGCACAGCAACATCACAACAACTCAAAGAAAAGTTGAAATAAATAAAAATTTTTTACATCAACTGTCAATCTTTTTTTCCACTAGTGTACATATGCACAAATTCTACAAGAAAAGTTCTTTACAAGCACAGTTCTGTATAAATGTTTATACATTACTATAAAACCAGGATCTTAATTTCACCAATGATTAATATAAGCTTAATCAATGCAAAAGGGTCATAAATGATAGATCTTAAAAGATTACAACTATTTTCCACCATGAATCTGCTTGTGTGCTTTTAAATGGGAACTCTGTCTACAAGAATACCCACAAACGTCACATGAATATGGTTTCTCTCCAGTGTGTGTTCGCATGTGAGTTTTCAAATTTGAACTCACTGAACATGAATAACCACAAATATCACAGGAATATGGTTTCTCTCCAGTGTGTATCCGTTTATGTATTTTTAGTTTGGAGTTATCAGAACAAGTATACTCGCAAATGTCGCAAGAATATAGCTTCTCCCCTGTGTGAGTCTGTATATGTCTTTTTAAACTTGAACACCGAGAAGAGGCATAGCCACAAATTTCACAGGTATATGGTTTTTCTCCAGTGTGTGTTTGTTTGTGCCTTTGTAAAGCAGAATTTTGTGAAAATGCATATCCACAGATATCACAAGAAAATGGTTTCTCTCCTGTATGAGTTCGCATGTGTGTCTTCAAATATGAACTATCAAAACATACATATCCACAAATGTCACAAGTTTGTTTTTTTTCATCATTGTGCTTTTTAAAGTGTGAGGTGTGAGAAAACGCACGTCCGCAAATATCACAAAAATATGGCTTCTCTCCTGTGTGTGTTAGGACATGTTCTTTCAGTTTGTAATTCTGTGCAAATTCAGCTCCACACACTTGACAAGAATAGGGTTTCTCTCCAGTGTGTGTTCGCTGATGTCTTTTTAATGATGAACTTTTTGAAAATGCATATCCACAGATTTGACAAGAATAGGGCTTCTCTCCTGTGTGTTTTCGTTTGTGTGTTTTTAAATCTGAACTGGTTGTTGATGCATAGCTACACATGTCACAAAAATGTGTTTTAACTTTATTGTGTGTTTTATTCTGTATTTCCATTATTTAGTTTTCTTAATATGTGAATGCTGAAGTCTCACAATAATGTCATTTCCACTTAGATTAATTTAGAAATATTTTTGTTCTAGATTTTAAAGAGATACATGCCTAACATTTAAATTGCTTCAATGTAATAAGTGGAAGAATTGATATCTATCTGAATTTGTTGACATGCAGCTCCAGAAGCAGCAGAAGTTTTTCTCGTAGTTATTTTTTTTGACAAATATGAATTTGAAATTGCATAAAAAAAACCAACACAATACCAAGTAGCACAATAAAAGATTCATCCAGGCTGAATTTTCATATTTTTTAAAAATCGCTTTACCCCTTAATAACCTTTGGAGAATAGGTCTCTGTAATCAAGATCTTCCATAACTAATAAATGTTTATTTGATTTTCTCAAATATTAATTTAATGAAATATTTTTGTTCTTCATCACATGTAAGACCTGGAAATAAAAGAAAATATGTGATTAAAAATACATAAGTTAATGTTTCATTGATATTAAACCTTCCTTGTTTAAATTATATGAATATATTTGGATGGGAGTGGCTGTGTTACATTAGTAGTGTTTGATGAAACTTGAATGCCTGAAAATATTTTGTGTTGGACGGTGGACATCTGGAGCGGAGGAACAAAATTTAGAAATCACCGTTTTAGTACAGTTGAAAATGATTTTAACACAAATTAAGGCCTTGAAAATTTCTAAAGCAAAGATATTTTAAAGGATCGAAGTACTTTTGAATAATTCTTTGATTCATTTAGCTGTAAAATATGCTAAAACATTAAAAGATAAACCAACTGAATATACAATATTCTACTTCAAAACTAATTTAGTATCACGTCTTTTACTGAATAAACAAAATGGTTATCACAAATAACAATATCATTTATATTGTTGATCAAAATATTCGACTCATGAAGATCGTGTTTTTACAATGTACAACGATAAATGCCGATAAAGTCCAAGATCAAACAAGTGTATGGTCAGGTCTAGACTGGTGATTATTCATAGATTTCAAGAAAACAGATCTCTTGGAGCGAGATTGTCACTTACCTTGAAAAAAAACTGGCGTTTTGTAATATTATTTAGTTTGATGTTTCAATAAGCTGAAATACTAAATTATTATTATTTATTCATTTATTTTTTATTTTTTATTTTTGTAAATTTCTTTCGAGATCTCAGAATTCCAAATACATTTTAGCGAAGAAATTGAGCATTTCGATAATACTGAAACTTAACAATTAACATAGAAAATAAATAAATAAAACCATATATACTCACTAGCTCCTGTCTTCTCTCGTTTTAATTTATTTCACTCCAAAAAGACTACTGAAGATTTAGTGAAAAGGAAAGACAATAAAATATTAAATTGAGTAAATATTAAAATTGTTATTTTCTTGTATTATTTCGTGGTACAGTCTTTGTTCTGCTATAAAGAATTTCTTCAAGGGAGATAATCAGTTTTAAAAAGTAATGAAAAAAAAAATGATTATTTGTTTCTAATTCTAATAATTAATCCAGACCCAAAATGTTGGCAAATGAATTTTAGAATTTTAAAAATCCTGATCAGTTTTGATAACAGTTCATCCTAGAGAGGTATTTATTTTAAAGTTGATAGATTTAGAAAATCTAGGATTGGTGTTAGCGTTTAAATGAAAATCGATGTATTTAACTGTATTTCATTTTATTTCATATAGTCCGAATTAAAAACGCGAAACTTTTCTCGTTCTGCGGTTTTTAATATTGAGAGTTCCACTGGAAATTTTAAAAAATGTATTCTTTTATTTATCTATTTATTTATTTATTTATTTGCCACCTTTTCTTACAAGTGAAATCACTATTTAGAGCTAATTAGTTTGCAATATTTTTGCTCGTTAACCATTCCGCTATGATATGATTCACATATATGTGAGAGATGAGTGTATTTACCTAATCCGTCCATTATGGACAAGATGTGACACAAAGTCAAGTTTTTGGTTGTGGTTCTGTGTATGAGTGCATGGTTGAAGTCAGTGCCAAAAATAGCTTAGCTTTATCGGCATTCCTCCTTTGGGAAGTGAGTCATCTCAAGAATCAGGCGATAAATCTAAGGCCACCCCTTTTAGATGAGAGAGTAGGAGCTGCCTGGGAAGGAAGAGCCCCTGAAAATAAGCTCACGTATATAATTTCCCCTCGCGAATGTATGAACCAGATAAGTAGTTATTTATTGTTTTTCTCTGTTGTAGCACAAAGTTAGATGCACGCGGCAGCCGTTGAGACTAAAACTCACTTGCAATGGTCTCTAGTCTACCTTGCTAACCATACATGGGGTGCACATATAACCACACTTAGGGTGCTCATGTACTGAGTAAATAGGCATTCATTTGACTCTCAATAAACCCAAAATGAGAATCAAGGTCACTTTTGATATGAAGTGAGTTATAGACAAGGGTATGGTTGCAAGAGACAACGGACGGGAGGATTGGCTTCAATTTTGTTTATTTCAATTAAACAGTTGATAGATTTAGAAAAGATACAGGCTTTCTTATTCCACCCAAGAGGCGTCAGGAGGCGAATGGGTGTAAGCCTGTTCTTTGCCGACTGGTTTGGTTGTGTGCGGCATGAAGTAGTGTAGGTTGGTAGGCTGTCAGTGATCTTTGATCTTGTCCGAAATGTGACGCATGAAAATTCTCTCTGGTACCAATCCCAGGGTCAACTGCTGTTCGTGACTTATTCTTGGCCTTTTTATAGCCGTGTTTGTGATCGAAATTGGCTCTAAAAAATTTTGGGGAAAGTTTATGTTTGATTAAAAAAAAAACTTTTAATTATCTGTTAATTTAGTTTTTCAACCGGAAGCTGCATCGAGCCTACATGCACAGAAATCTGTTTTATTCATTGTGATCGAAGCTACTGTCGGGTCAACATCCGGTTGATATTAGCTTCCTTGAACCAAATATATTTGTTGGGTTCTTTTTCTGAGTGTTTTAAGTTGTTTTTCTGGTGAGTAAGTTTATAGAGTTAGTAAATTTAAGAATCAGGAGATATTTGTGGGGATTTAGGAATTAACAATAAAACTCCCAATCGGATGTTGACTCATCGGCTGCCACATACAAAATGTATAAACGTGTCGCCACGCATAAGGCTCCACGCATCCATCCGGTTTGAAATCAGAAAAAAGAAAAATAATAAAAAGTAAAGTAGCCAATGGGAAGCGGTCGCGCCAAAATTAGAAGGATTTTGGAGTAGCGAATTTGGAGCCGGTGTAGAGAGATAAATACTCAGGTTTTCTGTGAACCGACCTCTTTTTCGGGTAGTGACGTCGAACCGACAACACCGATTTTACTGTCTGGTGTTTTTGGGCACCACGCTGCGTCTTGGGACGTAGCGTTGGTTAGTCCATTCACCAAGTAAATAAAGGAAAGTATGGAAGAAATGTTTTCGTCTCTTATCTGTTTCTATCTTTTCTTTTTGTATATTTCTTTTGGACTTTCTTTGGGCAAGGCATTGCGCCAGCCAGTCAACGTGGGGTAAAATAATATAACCAAAATATGGAGTCAGATATCTTACGGCAACACAGTCTTGCCCTTAGTCACCGACCTCCGAAAAACCTTAAAACCTCCACACTGGTGACCTCGACGCTAAAAACCTTTAAACACCACATATTTTGATTTCTGTTGTATAATATATATATATATATATATATATAAATCTTACAATTAGTCAATTTTTTTAACCTGTAAATATAAATGCTTTTTGGTTCTACACACTGATTAGTGTCGAAAATTTTGGAGTTGTTACAATAAACCGACTTTTAAACAAATTAACAAATGAATAAATAAACTACTGGACGTAAAAGTCTCAATGCTAAAAATAAACAAGTCGGGGTTAAAAACAAACAAGACACTTATTACACAAGTTACAAATGCTTTATTCTATAAAGTAGAAAAAACAGACTACAGCTAGTGTGTTGCATATCAGTGCCTAAGCAAGAATTAATCTGCAGCAGTTACAGATCTATTTTCTCTCGCGAAACAATGCCCCCGCCGAGCGATTCTGCCACACACTGACCAATTAGTGGGCAGAGCACATTGATTCCATCTACCTCTCAAGAACTTTTTCTTCCAGCCCTTTTTGGAAGTCGCCACAAGCCAGAGAGCGCCTGGCTAGCAGCGAAGGAAGACCTCTCTCGCGTCCTCTCCTACGGACATCCCACATAGAAGATCTTCACTGAAGATCACGCTGCTTCTAGCTACACGCACCAAAAGAGCCAGCCCTGTGGCGTGTCACACGAGCTACCTGCTACAGTGACACACCTCCTACAAACTCACCTCCATCTTTTGTTCGAATGACTCATCGTAGGGTTGTTTTGACACTCTACACCATCTGGCACACCCCTGACCCAAAGCCACAGTAAAGCTGATTTCAGCTAGTTTTTTTCTGGCCAAATATGAGGTGTGATATCACTGCCTGAACACGTTCCTGCGTATCTTGTCAAAAGTCAAAGGTGCACAAGCATATACGTGCACATCTTGGAACATTCAGCACCCCAGACGCTCGGTTCAGCCATGTCCATATTGATCTTGTTGAACCATGGCCGGTCAGTCAGGGATTTACCTACCCCCTGAACTGTATAGACCGTTTCACACAGTGGCCCGAAGCCATTCCCCTAAACGACATTTCAACTGAATTCGTAGCGCAAGCCCTTATATCAGGCTGGATATCGCGTTACTGAGTTCCCACAACTATTACCACTGACCGTGATAGACAGTTTGAATCCCACCTATTCCAGGAACTTTCCAGGATTTTAGGGATCAAACGTACGCGAACAAGAAGCTATCACCCTCCTTCTAACGGGATGATAGAACGCTTCTATTGCCAATTGAAAGCCGCATTGCGTGCATATCGATGGAGCGAATATGTACCTGTTGTCCTTCTTTACTGTCGCACAGCTATCAAAGAAGACCTAGGACTCCAGCCGAACTTGTCTATGAAGTACCTCTATCATTACCTGGTCGGATGCTGAACCTGATAGATTTAACGGCAACATATCCAGCTTTGTATACGAACAGACTGCGAGCTTATTTTCGTAACCTCCCACCAATGCACCTTAGGGAACAGATCATCAAATCATCGGTCGCAAAAGACATTTCCTCGAGGACTCACGTTTTTCTGAGAGAGGATGCCGTGAAAGCCCCTCTCACTCCACCTTACACCGGTCCTTATCACGTGCTTTCAAGCACTGACAAACTTTTCACCCTAGACATTAGTGGCAAAAAAGAGACTGTATCTATTGACAGGGTGAAAAGAGCCTTTCTTGACACAAACACACAAGAGCCACATATCCCCATATATACACACATGAACATACCCTTACACCAGTAGAAGGGAATACAACGCCAAAAGACAATTACGATACAACCACACGTAGTGGTCGACGAGTACATTGGCCAAAAAAAACTGTGTAAAACTGTATATATATAAAATGAACTCTTGTTTGTTTTGGCGGCTGCTGCCTTTTTCTGTCGGCTTTCCGCCTTAGCAGGGGGTGATGTAGCAGTCACAGATCTATTTTCTCTCGCGAAACAATGCCCCCGCCGAGCGATTCGGCCACACACTGACCAATCAGTGGGCAGAGTGCATTGTTTCCATCTACCTCTCTAGAACTTTTTCTTCTAACCCTTTTTGGAAGTCGCCACAAGCCAGAGAGCACCTGGCTAGCAGCGAAGAAAGGCCTCCCTCGCGTTCTCTCCTACGGACATCCTATGTGGAAGATCTTTACTGAAGATATCGCAGCTACTAACCTCACAAACCAAAAGAGCCAATTCTGCGGCCTGTCACACGAGCTACCTGCTACAGTGACACACCTCCTACAAACTCGAGAACCAACATATTAACTGGCGACACCAAAAAGAATTTTTTCTCCCTTTGACTCAAATTTACTTCTGCTATAAGAATAAACCTTTCGTTGTTATGTTTCAAAGAAGTTTCGTTACTTATTTTGTACTACTGATTAACTTATAGTGTTATGGAAACTAACCATTAAACACTGAAAATCCATTTACAAAATATCAAACAAAAACAATATTTAAAAAAATAAGCAAAAATTCTTACATTCATAAACAAAACATTGAACACACATAACATTAATAATAGTATCTAAAATGACATGTATCTTACTTCTCTGTAAGCGGCTGAAAACGGTTTCTCTCTTTCTTTTTTCTTTTCACTCCTTGCAGAAGAAAGCAAAAAAAAAAAAAAACTCCTAATTTATGTTGCCTATTTTTTTTAGACTTCTCTTTTCATTTGTTTCTTTATTCTTTTCTTTTTTTTTTCTTTCTTTCTCTTTCTTTTTTAGTCTGCGGGGAAAGTTTGATATTTTTGGAGATTTCTTCTCTTTTCTTTAGTTTCTTTATTCTTTTCTTTTTTCTTTCATTTTTTTAGTTTTTGGTGGGAGTTAACTATTTTTTCAGACACTTCTCTTTTCTTTTGTTTCTTTATTCTTTTGTTTCTTGCCCTTGTTTTCTTTCTTTCTTTCTTTCTTTCTGTTCAGAATCATCTCGTCCTTTAGACCTGAATTATTCTAGTTTGTTTTTCCTCGAGATAACAACAAAACAAATTGGAAACTTCTAGTCCGCTAGTTTCAGAAAATTACTTATCTCTCAGCTTGACCATAAAAGTGAGTTTCAACTCAAAAGTCTCCTAGCCTGCATCTCTTAGAAATTGCGTTTCTCTGCGAGGCCTAAAAGTGAGTTTCAACTCAAAAATCTCCAGGCCTGCATCTCTCAGAAACTTATCTGTTTCTCTGCTAAACCCATAAAAAAACCTCTTCCACGAGCTATCTCCAGTATATCTTCACCCTTTGATGGGTTATCGAGGAAAAGGCTCGAAATTTTACTTCCTTCTCCAACTTCCAAAAACAGCGGCAGCAAGTCCAACGTTTCGGCCAATCCGATATCATTAAGAACAGCCATGTTCCTTTCTGCCACCCTCCAAAAAACCAAAAACCAAAAAACACTTTACAATCTACTATTCTGTAGTTAGAATAGCAAACTGTTGATCTTCTCTCAGTGAACAAATCTTTCTAAAAAAAAACCCAAAAAAACAACAAAACATTTTTACAATAGGTGAGCGTTTTTGTTCATTCCCGTGTAGCAACTAGAATTATCTGCCTGCAGAAAATAGTAAAACACTATGTCACCAAAATATTCCACAGCCCAACCAATCAAAATATTTAGAATCAAACTGCTGATGATTCACGTTTCACTTACGAAATTCAAAATATTCTTTTCTTCTGTTCGCCGTGGTAAGGTAAAGACATATTTTTTCTCTCCTAGTTTAACTTAATTTCACACCTGCGCACACACATTCCTAATTTATTTTTCATTTTAAAATACTTACAGACATCTTTCTCTAGATTGACTGAGACTTTCTTTTGTGAGCACATTTTTTGTGGTTTGCATACATTATAAACATTTCATTCATTCTTGTGTAATTTTGTATTACAATACATAAAACATTGTTTTGTTTAAATATCAGGATTTTTATTGCTGATGTGATAAATATACATACACCTGCCCCCCCCACTAATATGATTGGCTGGTGATAGCCATAAATACAGACCAATGCAGAGGTACATTGACTACGACTTCGAACGTCCAGAGTCAGTACGATTACCTACCAGTTCGATTGTACGACATCTGTTACAGTAGCCAAACTACTTAGCTACTTCGATTAAATCACGGGAATATCAATTGCATTCATTTTTATTTATTCTGTAACTCTATTTAAATATGCATATATCAAGTTGATAGAAATAATTAAAGAACGAAACCAGTAAAAATGTATAGAATAGCATTTTTAAGTTCAAATTTGTTTATGAAGGTTAAATTAATTATGGGTTGAAATAATCTTAAATATTCATTGTTGATGCAAAAAAGCAAAAACAGATTTATGTCTTGCGCAAAACGCTTCGTAAATTACTGTATATATATGTGTGTGTGTGTGTGTGGTAAAAATTAGTGGAAAAGTGGATAAATCAAACACAACGGATTTAGTAGTGATATTTCGTTCTTTATTTATTGAAGAACTCAACGAAATATTACTACTAAACCGGTTGTAAGTGTTTGATTTATCCACTTATTTTTATCATTCTGTCAGATTCACCACAATCTACCATTTCTCCATATATATACAGAGAGAGAGAGAGAGAGAGAGAGAGAGAGAGAGAGAGAGAGAGAGAGAGAGACGCTAATAGTTTCAGAACGAGATGTCATGTAGATAAAAAGAGACACACTTGTACATCTTTTTATTTTACAAAAGGTATGTTTTATGGGTCAACACCGCCTAGAAACATTTTCTTTTTTTTTTTTTTTGTCAACAAATGAAAATTACCAAAATGCTTCACTCCAAAATTTTTACATTTACGTTTTTTTTTATTCTATTTTATTTTTTATCGCTATTTTCTTTTCTGTGCCATTATTTTTAACATCTCCATTATTTTCATGAATTGAATGAACACTTTATTGAAATTCTAGACTGTTGTTGAATGGAATAAAATGTCTGAAGATTTTATTTTGAAGACATGCAAATCATTTCAAAGGCGTGTTGATACAATAATTGAAAAAATTGATTGCCATATTGAGTAAATTTACTCGTTTTTATTGGTTTGGTTTCTTTGTTTAATGGCATATCAACCTTTGTAGGTTATTTAATGCCAAAGCTATTCTCCTAGAAGAACAGTAGTGGTGCTATTTAACCCATAGCTGGGAGGATAAGGGGGTTCGGTACCTTTCCCAAGAGTACGAACTCGCTTATTACGATTCCGCAGTCCATCGCTTTAACCATTACACCACGAGGACACCCCCTACTGTTTTGTGACCATCTTCTTATTTTGTTCATTTTTTAAAATTAAGATTAATCTTGTTTTATAATAGAGTCGTTTATTATCATACTAGTATAACAAGAGGGCAGATGATATTACCATTTTGGCATAAATGGTAATTGACGTAGTATCGTTCTGTTGTCTCTTGTTATTTTTATAGAAAGGAAACAAATAATGAATGCGTAGATACTGATGGCTTTCAATCTAGGAGTTTAATGACTGCTTGAGAGGAAGTTTTCTTTATGCCATGAGTTGAAGAGAATGAGAAAACACTTGTTATGCGGGAGTTTAGAGCTTAGCCAGAGGCATCGGGTCCATTTGGTTTAGGAGGGAGAAGTAATTGACCAGGAAATGGTCTCCTAAGGTATGCAGAGGAACAATTGTTGAAGTGTGCTCTCTCGAGATGGATAGTCCCTGTCTGCTGTTGGATTCGTCTCGAGTTAGAGAGAGAAATGTTATCTTTCGTATCGGCTGGTCTTACCTAGCTGCCAGCCAAGAGGAATGAGAAAAGAAAAGAGAGATCGAGCATGGTTAGCGCTGCTTTTTATAGTGCCCGAGGAGGTGTGCCCGGGCAGAATGGCATGGGTTGTTCTCATTGGATGAAATATATAATTTCAAAATTCCAATGGCAAAACAATTCCTGCACTAAATCATGGTTTGAAATTCTTTCTGCTACACTAGAATATTCCTAATTTTGCTTCCACACCCTGTATTTATTGGGATTTGAGAGTGTTTAATTGGGTTTTGTGGTTGAACTAGTGTCTTTGGTTTTGAATCCTTACCTGGTTTGGTGTTGGTGTTTTTATTTGGGTTGATTTATTTTAAAGCTCCACTGATCTTATTTCTTGTTAGTCTGAGAAGGTCCGCGTATGTATGTGGTTTACTTTAAGTGATGTCTCTCTTGGTGTCCTTACTTCCTTTACA
Source organism: Sepioteuthis lessoniana (assembly GCA_963585895.1). NCBI lineage: Eukaryota > Metazoa > Mollusca > Cephalopoda > Myopsida > Loliginidae > Sepioteuthis > Sepioteuthis lessoniana. Next base: position 38,181,338 of record OY757908.1, on the reverse strand, counting down.
AGATTTTGTTGAATTCTTTTTTGGTAGGGTAGTTTAGGTTCATTTGAAGGGATTCTTGTTTTACATTTTTTTTTTTTTTTGGTTTTTGTTGTTTGTTTGTGATAGTGGTGCTGTGGTTAATGTTGTAGCTAATGGACACAATGAACCAAGTGAAAATCCTGGATGAGACTGTATTTTTACGTAATGCTAATACTCTTGAGAAAGGTATGACTCCAAATATTCTCCCTCCAGCTATGGGTAAATAGTTGGGCAGATTGAGCTCTTTAACATTAGTATGGCAACCAGTTTAAAAGAAGGAAAACTCTGAATTCAAACCTGTTAAAGTGTTGAAAAATTGATCTTGACCAACAGACATCGAAACTTCTGAAGAAAATAACATTTAACTGAGAAAATCATTGCTTGTGCGCATAGGCTTAGCGCATAGTCTATTCAAAATCCCCAGAAAATTCTCAGTTATAAAAAAAAGGGCGATTTTTCAGCCAATCATTTTTTCCCCACAAATAGTATTTTCTAGAGCCGATGTTTGAAGTCAGGAACATATAAATAAGGAAAGCAGGGGTCACACGGGCAACTGAATCGTCGGCTGTTGATGAGAGCATCACCCAACAACACCGTCAGACCTGATCAAAGCAACGGCTTGCCGCCGATCAAATAACCGCCCGTTTTTAATTTTATTTTTAGTTATTGCTGCTATGATTTTCTTGTATTCATTTGTGTTTTTATCATGTCTTTCATTGCCTTGGATTCTGATTTTTTTTTTTTTTTTTTTGTAATTAACATTGAATAGAATTATTTGTAGTAGAAACAATAGCAAACAAATTATTGTGAATTGAAATAAAATTTAAAAAAACAAAGAATTGCATTGTGTTGAAACAGCTAAGAATATTTACCCAACCTCTCCCCATAGGAAGGATATGTTATATACAAGCGTGTGGTTGCAAGAAAAATAAGACTGACAAGAAGATTTAGTTTATTTCGTTTATTGAATAAATAAAATAATAAAGCGAATGAAATATCTGGTCGGCTGACGGGCGGTTATCTGATCGGCGGCAAGCCTACCAGAAAATCCGGCGAACACTTGCTCATGACATACGGAAACACTGGACAGCTGTTTCGACCTTATTAGGTCTCATCAGCAGTGTATACTGTGATCTCCCCCACTGGAGATCGAACCAGCGACCACAGAATGCAGAGCCGAAACTCTACCACTGAGCCTGCAATCTACATCGAACACAAGTGACACCAAATCAACTAGTCATGGTAATTGCGCGGCCAATTAACCTGAATGTGTCTTGCAAGCTACACCCGTACTCTTTATAGCGGACACGATCATCTCCAGGGCCATGTCTTCCCAGGAGTTTTGGAAATACGCATCTGCATAATTATTATAACCTCAAGGCATCACACCAACGATGTGACACGGAATGTTGACTGCTGACGAAACAGGCATGTGGTGCACTACATACGAGGACGGTCATCCCATGAGAGACTCTACGCACGTGGGGACCCAAAATTCTCCTTTGAATTTGTACGGACCAGCCACCAAAACTACATGAAACAGAAAGAACTGTTACCAAGACAAATGCTATAGTTAAATCTGCAGAAGACACCTCTTTTTGCAATTAATCTTATTTTCTTCTTTTTTTTATCTGTTTCACTAAATATATACCCTTTTTTTTCAACCAAATTGTTGTCTTGTTCCTTTTCTCTCGTCACGTCTCGTGCTACAGTAAGCCTTATTTTCCCTTACACTGCAGATATTGATTTCGTCTTATTCTTAACAGGTAAAATCCCAATAATGTATAAAGAGGATTTGTGATTAAATAACCTACAAGGGTTGATATACCATATAAAACCCAACCCAACCAAATATATATTCATTATATAAGGAGGATTTGAGATTATATTATCTCCATGGGTTGAGATGCCATAAAACCCAATTAAACTAAATCGTACATATTTAACATAAACAAACCAAACCAACCTTGACTGAAAATCATTCAAATGTATGTTTACTTGTTTTCTTTCCCCTGACCAGTTGCCATACCAAGGTAAAAGAGCTCAGGTTGCGCAACTATTTATCCATAGTAGGAGGTAGAATAGATGTATACCTTTCCTGAGGACATTACTACCATAGAAAATGCAAGCAGACTTCTGCAGGATTTGAATTTGAGTCACTGTGTCCATTTCCTATGACAATAGCCATTACTTATTCATGTAATTTTATCAGGTCTCTGTTTTCTTTTATAATATCAGCAGCAAAAGTTATGTGCTTCATTTTCCTTCGAGCATTCTGTGGAAAAAAATTCTTTCTATTTCAGGTTCAACGTTTTATTCAGTGAAGTTCAGTGGTATGTTGGTTGATTGGGTTTTATGGCATTTCAACCCTTGTAGATTACTTAATGCCAAATCCTGAAATTGTTCTAAGTATTCTAATTCAACACAAATAATTCTATTCAATATTACTCATTGATTAGAACACAGTTAAATTGTTGCAAGTATTGTTATGTACCACTAACAATTCAATTTTACATGAGTCATTTGTTTACATATAGATATATGGTTAAACGGTTCTTTTTTACTGATAAATGGTACTAGCACACTTGGTCAGAGTGGAACTGGGAGTAATGACTATGAAGGTGTATTCCACATTGAGTACACAAAGTTCCAAGACTGAAGCTTTACCATCTGATAATTTAGTGTTATATCCAGGACACTCAATTGTGGTAATGTAACGTTATGGCACCCAATAGACATTTGTTACACTACGTTACCACATAGACGTTTGTACCACCAAAGTTCTGAACAGTCTATCAGTATAGCAGTGCCCCTTAAGTTTCTGTCAGACCCCCATTGTAGCTTTGTCATCAGGAGAAGTGACGAAAACACAAAAGACTGTTTATAGTTTTGTTTAATACAAAGTCTATTTGCTACAATCCTTTCTTTGTAGTCGCTGAAGAGAGAGAAACATAGTATGAACTGAGTCATCTGCTTTAGAGAGAAATAAACTGTTGCCAGGTGAGAGAAAAAGACATAGACCTTGATATTATCTTTCTTGTTTTCTGTTATAGTTCTCACATGTGTCAGCTCAGGGTTCCATCTTCACAGCTTTTCAGCCAGTGTGGTACCCCTTCATGGAACTCACTAAAATTTTTCAGCCTATTTTCACATCTCTGCAGCTCATCTCCTACCCACTTACTTTTCCTGTTTTCTATCCCATATCTGTTTTAAGGGCTTTTCTGTTTGAGTTTCTTTCAGCTAATCACAGCCAGTTGACTGATTTGTTTCTGATACATTTCTATTTTAAACTTAAACAGCTGTTGCTATACTGACCGAAATTTGAAAAACTTTCTGTTCACTTTCCTATTCGTTTATCCCTTATCGTGCCCCTCTCTCTCTCTTTCATACTGCCTCAAATCTGTTTCTCATCTGTGTCCCTTCTTTTTCAACGTTCTCTGGTTGACCCCTAAATCTGGCTAGGAAACAATTTACTGCTAAAACAATCAGCCAAAATACCCATTCATATTACAGTAAGGGGGTCTTATCCCTCTACAGAGATGCAGTTGGTGTATTCTACAACCACAACTGACAAGGCTGTCAGTAGTATGCTGGCTGTAAAAATTGTGATAAAATGGCTGTAAAAATGAAATTGAAATCTGTGAATTAAAAAAAATACTTTGAAACAATTATGTTCGTTCGTTCTTTTGTTTAATGGCATATCAACCTTTGTAGGTTATTTAATGCCAATCCTATTCTCCTAGAAGAACAGTAGTGGTACTATTTAACCCATAGCTGGGAGGATAAGGGGGTTCATACCTTTCCCAAGGGTATTTGCCAGTAAGTGAACGTAATGGCGCGACTGGAGTACGAACTCGCTTACTACGATTCCACAGTCCATCGCGTTAACCATTACACCACGAGGATGCCTCCAAACAATTATGTGTTGGTAAATATGTAAAGGACTGCAAGAATGGGAACAGTTCAATTTTGGAATGCAAGGTATTATACATTTTTTACGGAATCAAGAAAGCATACACAGCTTTAACCTGTGATGCCTTCTGATCAGCTCTAAAAGACTTAATTCTTGGTTATGTGATTGTTTACCATTATGTCTATTGCTGTCAGATAGTGACTTGAAATGTTTTTTTTAATATTTATGAGTTTATAAATAATAATCAGGTTTGATTTTGAGTGTATCATAAAGCTGGGAAAATATGAATGAGAATGTTCATATTTAATACTTAGATACCAATGGCCCTGTCAGCTGGGGCTGTAGAATACACCAACTGCATCTCTGCAGAAGGGTAAAACTCCTCTGATGAGTGTCCTGTATATGACACAAAGCAATCTGGTGAAGCTGGAGCTTTGGGGAATGAGGAGTACCTCTTCATTGCTATCACTCACAGGTCCACTCTGGCCTTGAGTGGTAGCACTTGATAGGGTTCTTAGTATGGGTCAAATAGAACTGTTTGAAATTTAACCTAAAATCCAAGAGCCAAAAAATGACTTATACTAAACTGATCGGCTTGAAACAGAACTGTTTGATCATTTAACTATGTGGAAAGAAATGACTGAAGTTTAATTGAATTGTTAGTCATACATATCAATACTTGCAACCATTTAAGTTTGTTGACATGCTAAACTGAATTGTTTGAAATAGAACTGATACTAAATATCTCAGTAGGCAATAATTTTTGATCTGAAAAGACTTCTAGATAGGCTTCCTGGAAAGGAAAGATATTACAAATCAGTGGGCACCCAGAACCAGGTTTTAAGTTTTCACCTGAGTTTGTCAGTAGCTTTTACCTAATGGTGATGTCCTGGATAGGGCAGCTTGCATTTCATTGCTTACTGCTGTCCTTGAGAAAGGCACAAAACCATCTCTTTTCTCCACAGCTATAGGTAAAGAGTAGTAATTTACGAAGCTCATTGCTTCAATTTAGCACAAGGCCAAATGACTGGGGCACCTAATGAGACTCGAACTCACTCATGTAGGTTTGCTTGTCTAGCTTGCCAACCATTACACTACCAGAGGTGCCCTACAGCTATAGGTAAAGAGTAGGGTAGATTGGGCTCTTAATATTTAAGGGTTATTCGTCTGAGAGAAAGGAAATTCCCTACCTGAGTAACTTGATAGAATGTTAAAACAAGGAGTTGGAGTCTCTTGCAGTCTGACTTGTTCAACTTCTTTTGGCCAATTCTATAGTGGCACTAATGCTAAGTTGTATATTCCCTTGTTGTTGCGTTGGACAACATTGGTTTGGTTTGGTTGGGTTGAGTTGGGTTTTATGGCTTATCAACCATTGTAGGTTATTTAATACCAAATCCTCTTTGTACATATATATTAAATACATAAGATTTGGTTTGGTTGGGTTTTATGGCATTTCGATCATTGTAGATTATTTAATACTAAATCCTCTTTGTACGTAAATATAAAAAATACACGATTTGGTTTGGTTGGGTTTTATGGGATATCAACCATTGTAAGTTATTTAATACCAAATCCTCTTTATACATATATATTAAATATAAATATGATTTGTAAACACATTTTGTACATAACGTTCTTGAACAAGTCTGAGCTCTTTAGGTTATCTAATGCCAAATCCTCTTTATATATATATATATATATATATATATATGATTGATTGGTTGGGTTTTATGGTATATCAATCCTTGTATGTTATTTAATGCCAAATGCTATTCATAATTATTAAATATAAATGATTTGTCTATGCATCATTTGTAGATAACATTTTTAAATAAGCTAGAGCTCATTTGTTCGCACATAGTTAAATGTAAGTAATTCCATCTAACTCTAATAATTCTATTCAAGTCTGTTCATTAATTTGTGCAAAGTCAAATGGTTTCAAGTATTGCTGTGTAATACTAATAATTCAATTTTTACTCACAGTTAATTCTGTTAAAAATCTCTCATTCATTTGCCCACAGTTAAATCGTTTTAAGCCCTGCTATGTAAAACTAACTGTTCAATTTAGCAACAGTCATTTGTTTGCACACTGTAAAATGGCTAACAGTTCTATTTGACCCATAAATAGGATTCTATCAGGTACTACCACTCCAGCTCAGTAGACCTGGAAGTAATGGCAATGGACGAGTACTCCACATTCTTCAAAGTTCCAGGATTGGAGCTTCACCATCAGATACAGTTTAGTGTCATACCAAGGACATTCATTTGTGGTAAGGGGGTTTTACCCCTCTGCAGAGATGCAGTCAGTGTATTCTATTCCATAGCCAACTGATGTCCAGCAACTATAAAAACATTTTCTGCGTTTATATCTAAAATCTAACCATTAATTTTTAAATTGTCCATTTCCTGTACCTTATTGGTCACTGGTCCTGTATCCTGGAGCGGTTATTGGGACAATACTTGTGTCATGTATCTTGGGTATGAATAGCCTGACTGATCCCATCCCACTCCATGTCTACAATTGGTTTGAATAGAGAGTTTTCCTTCTTTTAGACCAGTTGCTATATCAAGGTTAAAGAACCTAGTTTGCCCTAGTATTTACCCATACCTAAAGGGGTAAATAGTTGGATTGATACCTTTTCAAAGGATAGCCAAGTCCACTTCCTACAACCATGACTGCTATGCCATTAGCACCACCTTTAAGAGTCTCAAAATCAATCTCTTTCCATTTTTTACTGTTTATTTCGAATGTATTTCGCTAATATCCATTGAAATATTAGCTTGCCGCGACCGGCCGACAAACCCTTGCCGCGACCTGCCGATAAACCTAAACATATCAAATTACACGCCCGAGTTAGGACGATTATATCCGAGTACGACCGGAACTGACTAAGCCCTTTTTTCTTTCTAACGACCTTGACATCTAGTTATAGCTAAAAGAAAAGGGAGAATTAAAATTAATAACATTCACAAAACACTTCGGCCAAAAATTACCTGATAAGACTTGAACTAATAGTCGTCGCCAGCCTATAGCAGGTTAGGAAAATACTTTACGGCTACACTCATTTTTTATCAAAGAATTTTATATCCACGCGGCTGAGCTGTGTGTCACAGCACTTCCGTGATATCAACAGGCCCTTTTCAACCCTCGTTGGCACCCCGGCGAATGCCCCGGGGCCTGTTCTGGACTTCGGTCCGGAGCGTGGCCCTGGGAAAAAAAAAAAAAAAAAAAAAAAAAAAAGGAACAATGGCAGACTTGGGGCCTTTAATTAGGCACCTAGTTTCGACTAGGCTACCTTCGGGTGGGCGAGCTGCATTTTTGTCTCCTTTGTCCCCCTTGTACGGCACTAGACCATGCGTCTAGTTTAAGCCGCAAACTGGCATACGTGCCCGGACCCACATTTCGGTTCGTGAAACTGCTTGCCTCATCAGGCTCACATAGCACTAAGTGAGCCGATGAGCAGCACAGACAAGCAGGGTTCGAGTCTCGGCTCCTTCCCGACCTTCCCCTCCCCTTTATCCCCACTTTAATTGGCCTTCGGGCTTTTGACCTTGTGTCAAGTCGTGTCTGGTGGGAGGCAGCGACAAATATCGGCACGCTCCTAGCGAAGCTCATTAAGGAGGAATCCTGCATTCTGTGCGGTCGCATTCACCTTAACTTCCGACGTTGATCCCACTTCTCGTGGTAGATCCCCTTTTTTTTTCCACCTACATAGGTATGCACAAAGGTCCTTTTTAGGACCATAAGAGGTCACTGTCTGCGGGTCAGAGCATCTCTGGCGGTCAGTAATGATCAGTCGAAGTAGACGGCCAGGCGGCAAACACGAAGACGGATTCTAAGACCAACCGGTCTTAACTCTCACTCGGTTCCGATAGTCCGATAAGCTGCGCAGCGCTGATGGCACGGTCCAGCCTTTAGCTACTCCTTCGCTATCTGCGCAGCGCTAAGATAACGCCCATCTTAGCCTGGCCTTCTGGCCTGTCCGCTCGTCAGCTCAGCTTTGGCCCGACAAAGCCTTCGCTGCTGTCCGTTCGGCTTTGACCCGACAAAGCCTTCGTTCTCGTCCGCACGGCTTTGCCCCGACAAAGCCTTCATTCCCGTCCGCTCGCCCGCACGGCTTTGACCCGACAAAGCCTTCGCTCTTGTCCGCTCGTCCGCACGGCTTTGCCCCGACAAAGCCTTCGTTCCCGTCCGCTCGTCCGCACGGCTTTTACCCGACAAAGCCTTCGCTCTCGTCCGCTCGTTCGCACGGCTTTGACACGGCAAAGCTTTCGTTCCCGTCCGATACGTCCGCACGGCTAGGGGGCCCAGCAAGGCCCTAGCCTTTCCTCGACCTCGACGCTCTTGCAAGGTACAACGCAGTCCACGTAACGACTCGCTGTTACGGACTGTTCTACCACTGCAACACCCGACTCACGTACGACCCGTCGTCCGAGTCAACAACCCGATCGACACACCCTTGGTTAACCACAACATACCGTCACAACCAGGGATATCGATCTACCAACCTCGATCGACCATTTAGCTGTACTCAACGACCAGCATCGACCATCTAGCTGTACTCAACGACCAGCACCGACCATCTAGCTGTACTCAACGACCAGCACCGACCATCTAGCTGTACCCAACGACCAGCACTGACCATCTAGCTGAACTCAACGACTCGACCGACCTCAGCTTACCAGCATCCAACATCTAGCTGTACTCAACGACTCGACCTACGCCAGCGACCCTCGTCGAACGCCCAGCTGCGAACACATACAACCGCCACGGACATTTACGTTCACGACTGTACATACGACGAAATAAATTGTCATTTGATATAACTATTATCTCACCTTTGTTCCTTCATATTGCTTTGGCTGTTCTCATTCACATAAATTCATTTGCGGGGTCGACATACTTATAGGCCCCGCAACAAGCTTTCTTTAACGTCCCAAAAATCAACAACTTTCTACTTTTAATTGTTCATTAAAAAGATGTACATATAGATGTTGAAATGATAGATTGTAGTAAATCTGACAATATGATTGAAATACTTCTTGCATATAAGGAATAAAAAAAATTGAAAAATAAAATTCTATCTGGAAAATTTACAAGTTCTTTGTAACGATTCTTTTTGTCTAAATGATAATTACATCTAATTAACCTTTTAAAAATTATCTCCCTTGATCTTTAAAATGGGTCGATTTTTATGAATAACCTTAAAATTTTATTGTTTACAATTTTATTGTTTTTCTCTTTCTTCTAATGTTACATTACCTTTAAGTGGACAAATCAGACGAAAAATGATACAAAAAGTGAGTTTATTAATGTACAAAATCTTTTGTTTAAATTTATACGAAGATTGTTTTTGTTCTTTCAAAATGATTGGATTGTTTTATTTGTTTTTAAATTTTTAAATCTTTATTATTTTAGTTAAATCTTATCTGTAGTAACTGATTACTTGTTTAAAACTCCCAATGATTTTAAAGATGATTTTCTTTTGTTTTATTTTCTATCTACTTTCTTCTCAATAAATCGAAAGTACTTTAACCAGAAGTAATCAAAGATTTAAAATTAAATAGAAAACATCACTTTACTTTCATCTTTAGAAAATAGATCGTTTGTTCAGAAATTTTAAATTCACGTATCTCATAAAAATTTACCTTTTTAAAGTCAAGGAAAATTGAGTAATCAATTAAAAAGATATACGTCATAGAATTTAGCTTAATTTGTTTCACAACCCTCCCCTCCCTCCACAAAAAAGGTGTTAACCTATTTTAAATTTAAAATGCCTTACCTCGCTGTTTAAATTTTTAAAATTTATCTGGTGCTGGTATTAACCTTGTTTAAGATTCGGTTAAGTGATTCGCAGAAAATTCGCCAAAATTTGTAGTTTTCTGATATATTTTTATTTGCTCTGTTTGAAAATAATACTCATTTCTTTCGGATTTGTGTCTATTTTGGGGGGAAAATACAGTTTAAACCTAAACATTTAAAAGGGCTCTAAAATGGGGGTTCGATTTACAATTAATTCATTAAGCCTCACTCTCAGATGCAGTTTAGTGTCATATCTAGGACATTCATTAGTTGTTAGGGGGTCTTTCCCCTCTGCAGAGATGCAGTCTGTGTATTCGATTTGACTTAGTGTTCATTTTTATGCGAGCATTTGTTAAGTTTACAACGCAAATTGAAAGTTCATCAGAACTAGAGACTAATTTCTTACCAACTTTCTTGATGTAATTCAAAATAAGATATAATCATTATATATAAATCTGATCTTTTAAAAGAATCTTTTCATAGTTTTTATATATCATTATAAAATAAAATGGAGTATATATGTTTTAATTCAGAAGAAACCTTCTCCACTCTAAATGGCTGTCCTCTAAGATGAGTAGACAAGGTCACATACTTCTGCAGTAGTGTTTCATCTATTGAAAGTGGTGTCAGTATGTGTCTAGCGAAGGCATGGACTGCTATCAATAGGCTAATAATTATATGGAAGTCTGATCTGTCCAATAAGATAAAACGGGATTTCTTCCAAGCTGCAGTTGTGTCAATACTGCTCTATGGATGCACCACATGGACGCTGACAAAATGTATAGAGATAAAGCTTGATGGGAACTACACAAGAATGTTACAAGCTATTTTGAACAAATCCTGAAAGCAACACCCCATAAAACAACAGCTGTATGGCTACTTAGTTCCCATCTCTAAAAACATTCAAGTAAGATGAAGACGTGAAGAACACTGCTGGAGAAGCAAGGGTGAACTCATAAGTGATGTTCTCCTATGAAATTCTTCACATGGTCATGCCAGTTTCGGTTGACCAGCAAAAACTTGCCTACAACAGCTCTGTACGGACTCAGGATGTAGTTTGGAAGATTTGCTAGGAGCAATAGATGATAGGAATAGATGGAGTAAGAGAGTCAGGGATATCTGTGCTCGCAGTGCAACTTGATGATGATAATGTATCCAATACAAATATTTAAGTTTGAGTAATACTGACAAACACAAGATAAAAAAACCTTTTTATTCTAAAAAATATTTAAGTTTGAGTTATGCAGACAAACACAAATTTAAAAAAAGCCTTTGTATTCTAAAAAAATATTTAAGTAATGAAGACCAACCCAAGGTAAAAAAAAAACCTTTGTATTCTAAAAAAATATTTAAGTTTGAGTAATGCTGACAAACACAAGGTAAAAAAAACTTTGTATTCTAAATAAATTCCTTATTGCTGGTCAAAATAAAAAATATGATTTAAGAAGTTCTATATATTTTTCTCATTTTTAATTGATTTTAATGGCATCTCAAACTGTGTAGGGTTATTTTATGCCAAGAGGTTACAGCATCATGTTCATTGTATGTTCATATTTATATTTTTTGTGTTGTTGTTTCTTTAGAGTTTAAGTCTTACACACAGACCTATCAAATACAAATAATTTTTCAGCTAATCTATTTGACTCACAGATGAGACCATAACATGTACTACCCCTCTGGATTAAAGTGGACCTGGGAGTAATGACAATGAAGGGGTGCTCTGCATTCTTCAGAGCTCCAGTACCACTGTCTTACCATCAGATACAGTTTAACGTCATACCTATAACACCCTTTTTTGAGGTGTCTTACCTCTTTGCTAGGGATATATAATCAGAGGGATCAATATATTTTACTGGGGCAATTTTTCCCTGGGTTCTATCATAGGAGTTTTGTTATACAAGCTAGAAAAAAAAAAAAAGATACTTTATCTTTTCATATACCTGAAGAAGGTTGAAGAATTGATCTGCTGAAATGTGGAGCCAGCATAATGAGTGAATGAGTTCACTTGTTCAAATATCTCTAGAATTATAATGACTTTTTGCAAAATTATAGACAATAACAGTATGTTACACAACATTTTGAAAATTTAAATAGCTAACAGCACTTACTCATATTACATTGAACATTGCTTTTGAGTTTGTCCTTATTTTTACAGCTGTGCCCAGCATGTCTTACTTGGATTGTTTGCGAGATGTGTCATAAGTGGTTGTTTTGTGGGGTGCTTCTTCCAGGATTTGTTCAAAACAACACTCAGCATTGTAGTTTCCACCGAGCTTTTTCTCTAAGCATGTTCTTAAAGTTCTAGTGGTACCACCATACAGTAGTACTGATATGGCTACAGCTTAGAAGAATTCCTGTTTATACAGTTAAATTGTAGGAATTATTTCTAATAGTTTTTTAGGTTTATTAAATTGAAGACAAAATTTAGAATAAGTTTAGCCAATTTAATTACTTTCTTCATATATATATATATCTATATATATGGTGTATGTTTAGTCTGCAGATTTTCTTGTTGACATGTTTTATCAAAAATGACAGACAAGGATTTAGTGTTCAGCTTTTTATTCAGCTTTCGTTTTTTCCAATGGCCTTCGCATCCACACTTGACATGCCACCTAAAAATTCCTAAAATGCAGAATCATTCTTGCATGCCACAATATAGGAGCGCTTATGTCCTTAAAAATGATGGTCAAAAGTACCCATACTTGGACTATTCTAACAGATACTTGAGACAGATTTTAAACTGCCTAGCACCACAGCAGTGACACCTTGTTTGCCAAAAAATAAAAACTGAATAAAAAACTAAACACTAAATTTTTATCTGTCATTTTTAATCAAAGATGCTTTCAATATATATATGTATATAAATTATATAAATGTCCAGAGACAATGAGTTTGGAATTATTCAAATTAAGAATATATGAGAAGTTTTATATAATTCTCCATTAGTGCTTGATTTATGACTATTAATATATAAATATATAAAAATCTCATTCAAAACTGCCCAGTTGGCCAGGACTATAGAATATACTGACTGCTTCTCTGCTGAGGGGTAAGACCCCCACCAACAAGTGTCCTGGATATGACACTAAGCAATCTGATGGTGAGGTTCCAGTAATGCTGGAGCTTTGGGGAATGCAGAGTACCCCTTCATTGCTATCGCTCCCAGGTCCACACTTACCCAGAGTGGTAGCACCTGATAGGTTCCTAACTATGGGTCAAATAGAACTAAACTGTGTACTTATATTAAACTGAATTGTTTAAAATAGAACTGTTTTGACAGTTGAACTGCAAACTTATGCTAAACTGAACTGTTTGAAATACAATTGTTTTGACATTTAACTGTGTGTAAACAAAAACTATACTTATAATAAAATGAATAACTTGAAATAGAAAATTTTTTGACAATTAAAATGTGTACTTATACTAAAATGAATTGTTTGAAATAGAACTGTTTATTTGTATAAAAATGGATTTGGCATTAAATAACCTACAATGACTGATATGCCATAAAACCCAAACAAACAAATTAATTCATCCTGAGCAATTATATCTGTGATATAATTGGAAGAAAAACTCAATGGACTATTATTTTTGCTATTTTAAATTTATTTCTGCAGGCTAGTGGTTTGTTATGGTCTGTTGAGTTTTTCTTTCAATTATATTACATATATATATATATATATATATATATATAATACCTTATTTAAAAATTTTTTTCTCTTTATATTTGACCTTGCAGTATATTTAAACTTGCATTTTTATTTTTGAAATTTTAGTTCTTCATATTTGACTTAACGGTATTTTTAAACTTGCATTTTTGCTGAAGTTATTAGTTATTAACTACAGCAATTTAGTATTAATAACTTTTGTTAGGTACTTCTCTATATGGTTCTTGAAGGATCAATATTCCATTCACCAAACATTTTAGTAATAATAATGAAATGCATATGACTAATAGAAATTTGAGTTACTATAGTTTTATTTATTAAATTAGTGCATAACGTTTTAAATATAGTTTGTTTTCCTTTTTTCACAGGTGATCCAACTTGGAAAAAAATTATCTGTTATGCTTCTACAAAAAAAATTTCATAAAATGGAGAATTCACCAAAACTTTGTCACTGACAACAACTTAAAAATATGGAAGATCATACCAAAAATAATTATTGTTGTGAAGTTTGTGGACATAAATTTGCTAATCGTTCCAATTTAAATAGACATATGAAAACCCATGCTGAAGACAAACCATATACTTGTGAAATTTGTGGAGCTTCTTTTTCCCAAAAGTCACATGTGTCACAACATATGCGCACACATACTGGTGAGAAGCCATTCACTTGCATTGTGTGTGGATTTTCATTTTCCCAGCACTCACATTTAATAATACATATGCGTACCCACACTGGAGAGAAACCATTTTCATGTGAAACATGTGAATCTTCTTTCTCACGAAAGGCAGACTTGATGCGACATATGCAAACGCATACTGGAGAAAAACCATATTCCTGTGAAGTATGTGGATTTTCCTTTCCATTTAAGTCAAATTTAGTGCGACATATGCGAACACACACTGGGGAAAAACGATATTCATGTGAAGTGTGTGATTCTTGCTTTTCAGGAAAGCCAAATTTAGTGCTACATATGCGAACACACACTGGAGAAAAGCCATATTCTTGTGAAGTGTGTGGAGCTTCTTTTTCAGGAAAGGCAAATTTAGTGACACATATGCGGACACATACTGGTGAAAAACCATATTCTTGTCAATTGTGCAGATCTTCCTTTTCACAGAAAGCTACACTAGTTCAGCATGTGCGAACTCACAGCAAAGAGAAAACATAGATTATGGATCTTTTTCACAGAAATCAAAGTTGTATATTATCTTGGGAGTGATATTATTTGAATTTGTTTAAAAAATATATTGTAAATTATTATCAGAATTTGACTATATCCATAAAAGATTTATAATAATTGATGCTCTTCGAGGATGTATTTGGTCTTTCTGTTCAGACAAATCTCACACTATGTATTTTGACCTACGCTATGCAAAGTAAAACCCTGATAGCGATGCAATGAGAGTTTTGGGCTGATGGTAACCTAAATTATAAGTAAGTAAAGTTGGCAACCATAGTCGAGGACGACCAGAAGGCTCCCTTTTCAATAGCTACTACACTGAGGTGTAGGGGAGGATGCTACTCCTTTCCCAGGATTGCTCCACTTTACCCTTGATACATACCTTATATTGCTGAGTGTTAAGCAAGGACGTATCAAGTACCATTTTTAAAGCCGTTGGTATGACATGACCTGGGATTGAACCCAGACTCTTGGCGAACACTCTACCCACTAGGTCAATGAGCTGGCCTAGATTATAACTAACCTAAAATTATTTAGGATATTTTTGCCAAGGAACTTGTAAGTGATTTTTAGCTAAGAAGCAATTATATGTATTACTAAGAATCAATATTTATCATTTTTCTTCTTGCAAATTTTTCACACCAGTTTTAACTGGTAGTTTTTCACTGAGGTTTAAGTAACAAAAAGACTCCTGGTTGGTTTGGTTTGGTTTGGTTTTATGGCATATCAACCACTGTTAGTTATTTAATTCCAAATCCAGTTTATCGATATATATTAGATATATATGATTTGTAAACCTAAGTCAACAAAATTAAATAGTTCCAAGTAATATGTATCACTAACAATTAAACATCAGTCATTTGGTTACACATCGTTAATTATCAAACTGTTCTATTTCAAGCAATTCAATTTAAATAAGTCATTTGTTTGCTCTCAGTTTAAATATCAAACAGTTCTATTTAACCCATAGATAGGACGCCATCAAGTGCTTCCACTCAGGGTGAGTGGGCCTGGGAGTGATAGCAATGAAGTTAATTATTTTAGTAAAAAATTATTTTTTTTAGTTAAACTGAGAATTTAAAGTTGCAGGATTTCATTTGTGATCTAGGTCAAGGCAGAGTGGGTATTTTTTTTTACTTGAGGATGTCAAGCAAATTTGAAGATGGACAATTGTTTAAGAATCAGCAGGTATCTAATATTCTAAGAGAGACAGTTGTGTAGAATCAGCTGATATTTGGGACTTAGTTGTGACATGTCACTAAAAGATTACGTAATTATTGATTTTAGGGATATGTATACAAGAACAGATTTGAAGATATGGAACAAACCTCAGAGCGACCTACAGGAGACACATGCCAGAGAGAGATATGAAGAAACTGGAAGCGGATGACAAATCACACAAGCAACCAATATAAACAGACAGCAAATAGAAAGATAATAACGGCTGCCTCTCTTTCCTTCTCTTTTGTTTCTCTCCTGTTCACTTATCTATCTCCTTGCTGACACATTTCTTCCTCTCTGTCTTTATTTTTGGTGACTGCTATGACAAACAGTCCATTACAAATCTTGTGTGACCAAAAGAATTTGCATGGGCATCTGTGATATTATATAACCAGGAAGATTTCGACCCGACAGAGAAAGAAGAAAAAGGTTCTCTGAAGATTTGTACATTAACCCGTCTGTGCAACTCAGCCGTCTTTGACTCTCCCTTACTCTACTCATCCATATAATTTAGATAATAAAAGGAAAAGAAAAGAAGCTAATTATATTTTTATACATCCGTTTTGTTGTCTTTCTCTGCTATACAACATTATGTATTCATCATTCTTCCAATAAAACTAAAGGTTGATAAGCTACTTAACTGATTTTTCCTGTATTTTGGATATGACATACAATTTGGATAATAAAAGGAAAAGAAAAGAAGCTAATTATATTTTTATACATCAGTTTTGTTCTTTCTCTGCTATACAGCACATATTCAATGAAATAAAAGCCAATGTCTTTGGAAGCTAAAATTATAAATATGAGAAAAAATGGAATAAAACTTTAAAAAATAAACAGAATTATCATCTTTCTGAATCTCATTTATTTATTCAGTCATTTTTTTCTAAAAAATAAAAAGTTTTGGTTGAAGAGTGTTAATGTAAGAGTTTGCATTTCAGCTGGTATAGTTTTTAGATTGAATTTTGCCTCCCGCACCAGTCACTTCTGGGTAGAAGGTGCGGGAGGGAATTCCACCTTGAACACCGGCTGATGCAAATTCGGCCTTTTTCAAATCGACTGGCATGCGAGACTGACGTTTTTCTTCGTGGGTCACTAGCAAGGAAAAAAGAGGTAAGCACGTGAATTCTCTTGAATTGATTCGATTTAAATCATCACTTTCGTGGTGTGTTTCCTCTTTTGGAACATTTATGAGTGCATTTATTTTGTTTCAGTTTTCACGTTGAAGAGTGTATAATTGGAGAATGTATGCATTTTACGCCTAACATGTGCGCAAATAAAGATATACCACTTCATCAGTACGAGACTCATGTCTTTGATTTCTGACCCCAGTTGCTGCTGTTTTAAAGAGTATTTTTGTATGTATTTACCTAAGCTCTCTATCATGAGCAGGATGCAACACAAGGTCAGAGAAGCAAAGAAAGAAGTAGACATAGAAAGAGGCCCAGTGTTGAATGCATCTGGTGTCCCTCTTGAAAGTTCTACCATTTCTGAGCAAGAGTTATGTCCTCTTTCTAAAAATGTTTAGAGAGGAGACTGTTACCACTAGGTGAAGCTTGCAAATTTGCATGGCAATTGTAATGCTAATATTAACAGGAGCAGTACTGGTTGGATATTGGTTAATTGTCAGATTGGTTGCTGGGCCAAAAACCTCAGTCTACTCTACTATTTACTCATAGCTAGAAAAGATGTATACACGCCTTACCCAAGGACACAAAGTGAAACACCAACAGTTGTGTTCAGAATTTGAACTCAGGTCACAGCGTGCATTTCCTGGCAGTTATGAGTATTTTTATTGACAGTTGAAATTTCTTACAGATTCATTTATGGAAGAAAATTTTCTCTGCTTTATGAATAAGAAATGATAATTCATTTCTTGTAATGGACAGAGTTGTTAATTATGAGATCTCACTTTAATTATAATCTAATTATTATTCAATTATTAGATGTCAATTTAAATATCATTTAATTATTATTTATTCATTATTCAATTTTAATTATTACTTAAATTATTACTAAAATTGAATTGCTTGAAATAGAACAGTTTGATAATAAACGATGTGTAACCAAATGACTGATATTTAATTGTTAGTGATACATATTACTTGGAACTATTCAACTTTGTTGACTTAGGTTTACAAATCATATATATCTAATATATATCGATAAACTGGATTTGGAATTAAATAACTAACAGTGGTTGATATGCCATAAAACCAAACCAACCAGGAGTCTTTTTGTTACTTGAACTTCAGTGAAAAACTACCAGCTAAAACTGGTGTGAAAAATTTGCAAGAAGAAAAATGATAAATATTGATTCTTAGTAATACATATAATTGCTTCTTATCAAAATATCACTAACAAGTTCCTTGGTAAAACATATTCTAAGTAATTTTAAGATAGTTATAATTTAGGCTAGCTCATTGGCCTAGTGGGTAAAGTGTTCGCCAATAGTCTGGGAGACTTGGGTTCAATCCTGGATTGCATCATACCAAAGACTTTAAAAATGGTATTTGATACCTCCTTGCTTAACACTCAGCAATATAAGGCACGTATCAAGGGTAAAATGGAGCAATCCAGAGAAAGGCGTAGTGTCCTCCCCTACACCTTTGTGTAGAAGCTATTGAAAAGGGAGCCTTCTGGTTGCCCTCGACTACAGTTACCAACTTTACTTGCTTTACTTCAATTTCTTTCCTTCAACTTTTCTTCCTCTTTCTCAATTCTATCTCCTCTCTCTCTCTCTGTGTGAACCAAATTCTTTCTCTCTTGCTCACTTTTAAGGGATTTAACTTTCCTTTCTCTATCTCTGCATTAAACTTTTCTCTTCAGCTTCTCTCTTTTTCTCTGTCTCTTTTTCTGTTGAGGGATTCAGATTTTCTCTTTTGGATTAATGGCAATGAAAGGATACTCCACACTCTCCAGGTCTCCAGAACTGGATCCTCACCATCACATGTATTTAAGTATCGTACCTAGGTCATACCTTTTTGGGAAGTGTCTTACAGTCAGTATATTCTAGACGTCCCAGATGTTTCATATTTAAAAAAGTTCAAAATTTACATTGTAAAGTATGGGAAGTATTATAGACACCTTATATACAACCAAATAGGAAATAAATGAAAAAAAATTAAGAATACTAGAAGAAATCTATTAGATAATAAAATAATTTTGGTTTATTATTTTTATTGTCGTGTAAATGGTTTAACTAAAAAAGGTCAAAACACACAAAGGTTTTTTGTAAAAACATTTGTTTTGTAAAATTTTGAAGTAAATATTTTTGTCTGTAAACTTTAATGTTTTCATAGAATAAAAATTTATTCAATATCTAATTCAACATGAAAATTTTAAAAATAAATATATACAAAGTGATTCACAAATAAGTGGTGTCTCACAATCAAAAGGATAGCAAATGATGTGTTATATACCCTACCTATGAACGTTGATGGGTATGTTCCATTCCTCATAAATATATTGGACACTATCACATCTTTGGAAGCTGCTGGGCATGTTTGTGGTACACCCCACCCTGGAGCCACCCTGAAAATACATTGGACACTATTGTGAGGGGGTGACAATATACTGCCTTTGACATTGATGTTTCACTTGACATGGGTGCTGGGGTGGCCCAGCATTTACATTACACAGCTGACTCTCCTCGAGCCTCAGGGGGCTGTCCCCCAGGCTCTAACCCTCCTTAGAGGAGCCAAGTTTATCATTTGGTGCCAGAGGTGTTCCTTCTTAAGGGAATGCCAACAGGGCACAAGGCATTTTTGGAGCTGCTGGGCATGTTTGGGTTACGGCCTTACACTCACAGCCACCTTGAAAAAGGCCTTGTGCCAAACTTGTCCAGTTGGTGAGGCATATAACAAATAAGGAAAATATACTAAATAGTCACCACTAACAGCAGTTGCCTTCTTCACATCACTGGCAAGCAATGTATTTTGTTAATGTTATAAAGATTTCTATTTCATTTCTAACTTTCATTTTAGTTATATCTCATTCAGTAACCTTTTGTTAGGTTACAACTGATGTTATAAACTGTTTAGACCAGGGGTCTAAAACTTAAGGACTCAAAAGAGCTATTACATCCTGGAGGGGGAGAGGCACAGCAGTTCAAAAGAGCTATTACTAATTGGGGAAAGTCTAATACATCATGAGGGAGAAATATAGCAGTCTAAAAGGGCTATTATATCCTGAGAAAGAGACCCAGCTGTTAAAAAGGGCTATTAGATCTTTGGGGAGAAGCAGAGTAGTCTAAAAATCAGAGGATGAGGGGTTATGATTGAGGGAATACAACTAGGGCATGATCATCTGACCCCTTGTGTTGACTTTCTTGAGTTGCATAATCAGAGACAATCCCACCTGGAAAGAACAAAGCAAAAACCAAAAGATGAATAAATGTTTAAGGAAAGGAAGAAGTTCATGTGATGCTTTGCAATGAAATTCCTGAAATAAAAACTTCTCAGCCTATCTACATGTCTGTCTCTGTTCTCCATTCTCTGGTCCTGACTAAATCTTCTGTATCTTTCCTCTCAGCTCATATCTGTGTTCCCAGCTATCTGTGCTTTGGTCATATATCCTCTGCATCTGTTTCTTACCTCTTCTAATAACAGACTCGCTCTGTTTTTCTGTCTTTTGGTTGACTCTCAGTATCTGTATAGATTCTGCATCAGTCTCTTGCCCTTTTCTAGCAAAAGACTGACTCTTTTATTCATTCTCTGGTTCTTCCATCATTTCTTCAGTATCTGTGTCTTCTTTGTCTGCCCCTTACAGTTTTTAGTCACAGACTCACTCTTCTGCCTAACCCTCTTGTATAGATGCAGAGGCAAACATTCTCACATCTGGACCCCTGGCCAAACAAAAAGCTGGACACAAATGCACTGGCAGACAACCAGTCTCCAGGGACTTAAAAAGATGCAGTAATTAAATTTTTTTAGTTGTTGATCCAATTTTATCTGACATTTGCATTTTATTCTAACAGGGCTGAATCAGTGATTCCAATGCAAATATGTCCCCTATATGGACACACACATACACACAGATTCATATACATACCTATCGTCAACTAACACCCATAAACATGAATACACCCACACACATATACATACACACATACATGAACTCACATAGAGCTAAGCCCATTTATAGTGTAACCTATTACCATGTTAATCTGCTAATATAATACAGCTGATAGGCTGCTCTTTATTTTTCATAAAGATGAATATGCATATGACACTAAGCAGGATATATGAATTAGTACAAAATTAAGGGGATAAATTTTTAACTTCAAATTTTCTTTAATTCTGTTTTTATTTTTGGTAAATTTTTTTATTTCTGTTTCACTTTTGAAAAAAATCCATCCTTGATCACCCTTTGGGGCCTGTGGCGCAGCGGATAGTGACGTTGAGTCTCTACGGTTCCAGGTGAGCATTGTCAGAAGATAGCGGTTTCAAATCCTACCCAAGCCGGTCAGAGGTTTACTTGGTCAAAAACGTGGTGCAATAGACAACAACTATGGAAGGCAGTAATTACTGGGGATATGGTTACAAGACTCATCATTCCTATCCGAGGTCGCAGTAAAAATCACCTGAAGAAGGCCAGAGGTGAAATTTGGCCAAAACTTAGGGAAAAAAGAAACAACACAAAAAAAAAAAACTACCAAGATGAGGACAAAAAGTCCGCAATAAATAAAAATTAATTCTCAGATTAAGAAGCCTCATCTCAAAATGATTCCAATTAAAAGACAATTACATGAATAATTCCATTTACAATTAATCCTTTCTTTGCACACAGTTTAATGTTTTCAAGTATTACTATGTATCACAAACATTTCAATTAAATATCAGTCATTTGTTTATACACAGTTAAATGTAAAAACAGTTCTATTTCCAACAATTAGATTTAGCATAAGTTGACAAAGTTGGTTAGTTTTAAATGTTGTTATGCATTACTAACAATTCAATTAAACATCAGTCATTTGTTTATACAATATTGAATGTTAAAACAGTTATATTTCAAGCAATTTAGTTGTACATAAGTACACAGTTTAAATGTCAAACAGTTCTTTTTGACCTGAAGATAGAACCCTATCAGGTGATACCACTCTGGGCCCGAGTGGACCAAGGAGTGATGGCAATGAAGGGGTTTTCTGCATTCCCCGAAGTTCCAGCATTACTGAAGCCTCATAATCAGATTGTTTAGTGTCATATCCAGGACACTTCTTGTGGGTGTTTACCCCTTTGCAGAGATGCAGTCAGTGTATCCTGCAGCCCCAGCCGACTGGGCCCACGAATTACCAAATTTTTGGAAAATATTAGTCATGAAAATTATTCTGCTGGGTGTTATAGAAAAGTAGTTGGCAGGCTATAAGTGACGTGCAGCTCATATGTTTGGAACCCATTTTAGACAAGTGAACTTACTGGATATATTGTTTTTGTTTTATTTTATGGCATATCAACAACAGAGGGTCATTTAATGCCGGGAGATATATTGAGAAAATGAGTTCAGCAAGGCAAAAAACACATAAAATAATAAGGATTTCTCACAAAATAATAAAGTGTTTTAAATAAGAAACAACTCTATGACCAGGCCTACTCAAAGTGGTCCATACAGACCCCTGGGGATGAATAAAATTTTGCCAGGGTGAGCGAAAGTATAAGGGTCCATTTATAAATCCTTTATAACAGAAGAAGTCACTGGATCAAATACAAGGGTGGGAGGAAAAGTTCATAGGCTGCTAAAGACTTTTCTAATCAATAGGATCCAACCACTGCAACACCAATATAAGAAGCCTGTGGACTGCAAAGGAGACTATGTTGAAAAATAAACCTCATTTGATATATATATACATTGAATATATATATAAATATATGTATATTATATATATATATATATATATATATATAAATATATATATATATATATATATATATATATATTAAATATATATATTAGATATATATATTAAATATATATATATAAAATATATATATAAAATATATATATGTATAATATATATATATATATATATATATATATATATTATATATATATATATATATATATATATATATAAGATATATATATATATATATATATATATGAGATATATATTAACGAAAATATATATATATATTAACGAAATCAACATACTACAAGACACCTTCCAAAACAATTCAGTCCTTAACTTTACTCATGAAATAAACAAAAACAATAAAATTTCCTTTTTAGATGTTCTTATTGATGCTAACAACAATAATAAATTCACTACCTCCACTTACAAAAAACCCTCTAGTAACAACTCCTGTACCCTCCACTTTAAAAGTGAATGCCCCTTCAGATATAAAAAAGCAATTATTCATAATCTAATATCCCGTGCCAAACTAATCTCCTCCTCCAATACAATATTTTATAAAGAGGTAGAAAACATAAAACAGGCTCTCATCAACAATGGGTTTCCTAACTACATTGTTGATGAACAAATTAAACGTATTATCAAAAATGTTAACCAACAAAATGAACAGTGTACTACTCCATCCAGCCAACAAACATATATCAAACTTTTTTATCGTAACCAAATGCACTACAATTACAAATCCGATGAAAAAATCTTGAAAACATTGATTCACAAAAACATACTCCCCACTGATCCTAATAAAAAAATAAAACTCGTTATATATTATAATAAGTTTAAAACCTCGAATCTAGTCATTAGAAATAATTCCTCTCCCTCGATTGGAGTTTTGCAAAAAACCAACGTTATATATAAATTTAAATGTCCTTTAGGAGATTGTATCTCTGATAATAATAATATATATGTTGGTTTAACCTCAACTACCCTGTCAAGGAGACTGACAATG